>JAYMSP010003455.1:0-19666 GCA_036897095.1 Plantago elongata
CTAACACACTTGAAGCTAATGCATATTTAGTTTTACCTGTTTCTGAAGTAGATGGTACTTCAGATAGTGCAACAGCTAGTTTGTGGATAGGGCTAGATGTATATTGTTGCTGAGCCACCATCTGATGTTGCTGTTGAAACTTGGTAAATTCAATGAACTGATTGTACAAATCAGCACTCATATCATCAGCTACAAACTGATGTCCTTCAGCAGTTTCCACCATTGCAGCAGTAGCATGATGCTGCTGACCACCATTGTTTTGCTGATGAATGAACCTCTTACCAATACCTTTCCTTTGCCATCTAGGTGGATACCCAATAATTTGATAACAGGTTTTCATTGTATGCCCTATGGCACCACAGTGTGAACACTTTGGTTTATCCTTGTTCTTGTTCTGAGACTTGAAGTAGTTGGCATTTTTCACCAAACAAACTGCATTTTCAGTCACTGCAGTTGATTGTTCGCTCATCATTGCCATGTATTCTTGACCTGAATGCATATTCTCATATGAACTGAGCCCTCTTTGCCCCTCTTCTTGAAGAAAATAGAGTATATCTTCACTAATGAAGGGATGGGCACTTGCATCAAAATCTGACTCCTTATAGCAGCGTATGAATCATTTAAGCCTACAAGAAACTTAATGACTCCATCCTCAAGTTGAGTAGCTACTAAAGCATCACTCCCTCCACATGTACAAGTACTTACTGGCCTTAAAGCTACAAATCCATCCCACATTTTCTTGAACTGACCATAGTAAACAGATATAGTGCTAGCACCTTGTTGAATTGAACTTAATGACTTTTGCAGATGAAATACTCTAGGCCCTACACTTCCAGTGAACCTAGTCTGCAACTCCAACCATAATTCTCTAGCAGAAACATTTCTCAATTGAGATGAACGAATATCTTGAGTGCAAGAATCAGTATCCAAATGCGTACAAGAGCATTTGCTCTTATCCACGCAGCAAACAATAATGGAGTAGCATATTCATCTGGTATAGAGATCGTACCATCAACGAATCTCGTTTTATTCTTAACATCTAATGCCATCAAAATCTGTTGGCTCCATGATTGATAGTTGACTTCATCAAGTTGCTCAAGAACAATAGCAACTCCCGGTTGATCTGAAGACTGCAAATAGAACGGAAAAGACGGCAAATCAAGCCCAGCTTCCAACGGATGAACGTGTCGACGATCACCAAGTCCATTCATTGAACCGTTATCACCCATAGATAATCAATGAATGAATCAAACAAACAGAGAATCACAACAATCGGCGAAACACATACAGCGGAATCGATCAAATTCACAAGATTGATCAAAGAATCACAAGTAACCGTAACCAATAGCTAAACTGATACCATGTAATCTTTCATGAATGGAAAGAAGAAGTTTTATTGAACAGAATTGAGAGTGAATTTACAGAGAAAAGTGATCAGTTTCGAAGAAGAGAAGAACAACTTGTATTTAAGCTGCTAGCTAACTTAACTGAAAATCAGTAACTAACTAATTGTACAATAGTTACTGCATACTGTACAAGTCGCTAATACGCTAATACAAGAAACGTAATATATAAATTACACTTCTTCAGTTTTCTTTCTTCAGCAACTTGTTTCTTCATTCTTCTTCTGCAGTTCATTTCTTCAGTTCAAGTTTCTTCTACTCTTCATCTTTCTTATCTTTACAACCTTCTTGAAGTTGCAGAACCTCCCCAATTTGGCAATTTCATCTCCCAATTATCGAGCCCGACTACTCCGCCTCCTTCTACGAGGCCGTTTCCATCAGTTGGACCATGTCGAGCTCGACCCGCCGCCCGACTACTCCTCCTTGTCCTCCTACGATGCTTCTTATACCGTTGTAAAGATCTAAGCAAAATGCATAATTTGACATAAATTGTTTTATTAGTAGACTTGATTAGGGGTTATTGAGATGAAAATTAAATTATAAGTGGAGAAAGAAGAAGAGAGATCTGAAGAAGAAGAAGAAGAAGAAGAAGATCTCTAAAGAAGAAGAGAGTAGCGAGATAGAATCGACGGTGAGATGGTGTGAACTGATTAAATTTGGATGGTTAAAATGAATGCGTTCATTACACGCCTTCTTTGACTGAGAGTGGGCATTTTTATACTTTCAGATTAATTTGTATTGTAAAGTTTTTAAATTGAGCGAAAATTAGAAGTAAAATTGTATTTTTCCACACTCTTCTATTATGTTATATTATTACTTTGAATTAATGAAATAACTTATTCGAGACGAGTAAATGAATTTGGTGGAAATAAAGAAAAAAATAGAAACATGGTAGAACGCTGGATTATGCTTTGAACGTGAAGGAACTATCAAGGAGGCAGGCACGATGTAGTGGACAGGCTACATCACTTATCTTGATTTTTCATGATTCATACGTAAAAGTCGTAATAATCCTACATTTACACGTATTGACTCTAGTTTTTAGCTAAGCGTTACCCTATTTGATTGGCTATATAATCTTATTATGCTTCGACACTCAACATGAACTAGTTATAAGGTGGTGCAGTGAATTGGAGCTGAAGTGGTAAAGATGAGGTGCAAAGTTCGATTCGTATTGGTATATGACTAAAAATAATTGTAATCTTAGCCGTTTCAAAAAAAGGACATGGACTACATGCTAGTAATCGTATCGACTAGTACTATATACATGCATATTTAAAAATACCTTTGTATCGACTAATTTATAAAAATACCTTTATAAATAAGCTCGACAAATGAAGTGCAACTCAGTTGGTAAGACGCTTCACCTCCAACCAATAGGTCGAGAGTTCGAGTCACTCTTAGCCGTTTAGAAAAAGAAAAAAAAAGCTCAAAACAAACTTATTTATGTAATTTTTTTTAAATAGTTAAAGGGTGACTCGAACTCCCGACCTATTTGTTGTAAAGCATCTTACCAATTGAGATGCGCTTCGTCATAATTATCTATGTAATATATATTCCTTAAATGCTTAACTGATAATTGAGGCTATAAGTTAATGTCCTAATTTTATTTTTTTCGTATTTCATTTTAATCCGTTCTAATTTTATCTTTTTATTATTTAAATAAAAAATTCATTTCATATTTTATACATTATTTCTCCTACTTTATTCATTTTTTATTTTTACTTTATTACATCTTTTATTATCTTCTTCATTTTTTTTTTAATATTTATGTTAAATTTTACGAGAATGGAGAAATTATATTAGAAAAATGTAAAATTGGATGGACATTTAATCAAATATACCTAGACCGTAGTATATCCTAGTTCATGGCACCATCATGGCAGTTATTTAATTTAAATTCTCAATGATATGCAACATGCCAACATGAATAGATGCGTGATACCTACAAGAAAAACAAAACAGGAGATTTCCCAGAACCATACAAACAACTACTTTACGCATTCTCATTCTGAACAATACAACAACGGAATTACGCGGCATCTATATCTATGTATGACAGCACTTTGTTGATATCTTCTCTTCTTATGTCCAAAGTCCAAACCAACACTCAAATCTATAATATAATTGGGTCACATGGAGATTGACTATACATATATTTAGAGAACAATATAAATTCATCCACTAGTTCCATAGGTATGAAAATCGATTTACTATTTAGTCGAATGTATTCACCGTAATATAACTATGAGTCTATGACCAATGAATTAACTAATTGTATATATATTGACTCACTTTCCTTTGCAACTACTGACTATAGATTAACATTTAGCTTATGTGTTGGTTAAATGCGTAAGTAGAAGTCTCCGAGACACATTAACTCTAATATTATTGGCTAGAGGCCCACAAACAATGTGCACATTCGGTTCCATAACTCGTATTTCACACCTATAATCGATGCATAAGCATAATTGGTGCGGACTTTCTTTTGTACTTTTTTTAGTACCACTGCAGATACTTTTGATTTTTGGGGAGAAAAGATAACAAACAATTTAAATTTAGTTATTAAGAATTATGAAAAATCGAAAAAAGAAAAAGGAAAAAGGCAAAACCAATACTCCTCCACATTTTGTGTGAGTTGACCCGAGGCGCACTACTCTCTCTCTTCTCCATTTGGCCTATATAAAGAAACAAGTTCCCAAATCTTTTCACAGACAAAACATATTACCCCCATTTTATATCACCTTCTTCCTCCAATCGATCTTCGTCTCGACTGTTTCTAGCTTCTTTTCAGGTAATATTTCAATCGCTTCTCATTTGATCGGTTCATCTTGTAATTTCATTTCAGTGCACTACGGTTAATGCCTTTGATGTATAATAGATTTGCCAGTGACTGGTACATACATGCATACATTTGGCTGGTTTCGGTGATTGATTATATTAGCTAGACGTTTTTTATTCTCCTGTTTCCTGTACAACGATCGGCCGGCCGATCGATCGATCCTTTTTTCAATTTAATCGTCGTTTGGTAATGATGATCCTGTTAAGTTTTACTTTATCTGCAATTTATTAGTCATAACTCATAAGTGCCTTATCAGATCTAACTAATTAAATCAGAAGAATGTTCAAATTTATGAAGATCAGTAATTGATTTCAGTGACATAAATGATGCGTTAGTATTAATAATTCTAGCGCGATTAATTATTTTAGAATCTAACATATTGTTTGGAAGTCTTCTGTTCTACTTTCTAGCCTTTGAATGATCCTGTTTTTTGGATGATACTAAATTACTCATTAATTGGCTTGTCACTTTCGGTAAAAAGTAAATAAATCGTGGTCGTAGGATGTGATGATGACTATGGTGTAGTATATGAAATTATGGATCCATTTGTTTTATTTATAACGCACACAAAGCAGGCTTTGTGTCTCATGAGTTACATTTATTTTTCATTCAGAAGAAAATGGATACTGAAGATGATGTTCCACAACGTCCCAAATCTGCTCCCCGCCTGAACGAGAGAATCCTCTCATCTCTGTCCAGAAGATCAGTGGCTGCTCATCCTTGGCATGATCTTGAGATTGGTATAGTTGAAGTTTAGCCTTGTGTCGAATATGAAGTTATTATATAGCCTGCATTTGAATTTAACGTCGCTCAATTCTTTTCGCAGGCCCTGGAGCACCAGATATTATTAATGTTGTATGTACTCTTTCTCCAATTTCTACACAGCATTACTTTTAAATCAAGAACTTAGTTTGACATATTAACTTTGACAAATAAGACCGAAAGTCACGTCCATCCCCGTATGGAGATTGCTCTCTGTTATACTTGTAACTAGATTTCCTTTTGTGGTGCTGTTTTGGTCATGGTACAAAGAAAGTATAATATCTGGAACAAACTTTTGTTTAGTTTCTCTTCTATCGTGCTTTGTTTTCTTCATCTTTTCTTTTAACCTCCCCTCTTTATAGATAATTATCTAAGACCCAAGTTAGTCTTGGTTTGATGGATGATCTCATAGGTGTAATCCTGGTATTCATCAATCATTAAGGACGATGAATTTAGACATTATCGTGTGTTCAGGAACCGTTACTCGTTTGTATTATCTTTTATGATTTTGATTTTCCTGTCAAGCAAATCTTTTGGTTCCAAAAGATGTTGATAGCGTGATACACATTTCAGGTGATTGAGATACCCAAAGGTAGTAAAGTGAAGTACGAACTTGACAAAAAGACTGGTCTGATCAAGGTGCGTGTGACAGTACAATGTCGTCTTAAATTAACTCATCTGATGCTACTGTGTATGGAACTCTGCAATTGGAAGCCTAACTATGTTTGTTGGAATGTGCAGGTTGATCGTATTCTGTACTCATCTGTGGTCTATCCTCACAATTATGGTTTCATTCCTCGATCACTTTGTGAAGACAACGACCCAATGGATGTACTTGTCATTATGCAGGTATAAACATTGTCTATCAAACTAAACAAACACCAACACAACATTCCAAAATGATAAATACCACCCAACTTCACGACCTTATGCATGATCTTTTTATGTGTTAATTTTCTGAGTGTATTTGTTTATAGGAACCTGTCGCTCCTGGTAGCTTTCTCCGAGCCAGGGCAATTGGTTTAATGCCCATGATTGATCAGGTATCTTTAATCTGCCAAGAAAGAATCCGTCCATGCTTTTATTTTCTAGATGTTACGATACTCATAACAAATTTCTATTGAATTAGGGCGAGAAAGATGATAAGATCATTGCAGTATGTGCTGATGATCCAGAGTATCGCCATTTTACTGATATTAGTCAGTTGCCTCCTCACCGTCTACTGGAAATCAAACGCTTCTTTGAAGATTGTATCCTTACTAGAGTTTAGTCTTTAATTGGTTCCAATTTTTTCTTGTGTGTCCAATTGGTCTCGCATGCTAGTGAATTAAGGTAACGTTTACGATACCTTGAGCTATCACAAGTGTTAAACATAGAATACATGAAATGGGACAATTTACGGAATCTTGGATTTTGCATAAAGTGCTGAAAACTAGAGTGTGTGTGCACTCCACATAAAGCTTTTCCAGTAGTGTCTGCAAAGATAAGTTTGAAATTGATCATGCGAACACTAACATAGATTTTGCTAGATATAAGGGGTAAGCTATTTTGCACCTACTTCTGGCTGTGAGATGGTACTACTAGAACGAAATGTATTTCTTTATTTTTTTCCTTAACCAAGTGTTTAGACAAGAAGAATGAGAACAAGGAAGTGGCTGTGGATGAGTTTCTCCCTTCTGGAGTAGCCAAGGAGGCCATTCAGTACTCAATGTAAGTTTAAAGTAATTGTTTCTGATATACATCTACTTGTATTCATTATCGACATGGCTAGAGTATGACATTGTTTGGCTTTGCAGGGATCTTTACGCTGAGTACATCCTGACGACTTTGAGGAAGTAATTTACCTGAAGGACTCACTGGGCAAGCCCGAGTTTGTTTGTGGCATTTGGAGGAAATCTATACATTTTTCTGTTTTCTTTTTCTGATAATAGCTTAAAGAACACCTGTTTTGAAGTCCTAGAATTTCTGCATCATTGCAGTTCTGTTGTTTCCTCTTCAGGAAACTTATGTCTAAATTCTGTATACTCTGGATCTCCAGATTTTTACATTTCAGATGATTAAATATATTTTTTATAAATGTGGTTACCGTTATTGGCTACAACATAACATGAGATTTTATATGTTTTGACTTTAAGAATTAAAATGAAGTTTTAGGTAGTTTAGGAATGATGTTTGAGTTAAAGATTACAGAGAGTGAAGATATTTGATTGCTGCTACCGACAACAAAGTACTCTCTCTCACACTAGCAACAAATAAATTCAGAGTGACATTAGAAGTTGATTCTGAGCTACTACTCACACTTATTAAATTTTATTATTGGGGAGAAATGCGACTCAGGATAGTAGTCATCAGGAAAAACGGAACATACAGGTAACCTAGAGCACTTATTGTTCGATCCTAAAATTCACTTTTATCTCATATATACAGGATAAAATTATAAAAAAAGAGAGTAAAAGGTAACAATCTTAAAAAACTTAACTTAGTGAGGTCCACGCTAAATGCATTCTTGGGTGTAAACTAATTAAATCCTTCATTTGAGTATCTCCTATAATTTTTGAAGGTGTAAAAGCACTAGTTGTAGGAATCCTATATATTTACTTTCAAATATATCTTATATGAGCTTCTACACTTAACTTTTCTCCATAGTTGTAGGCAATCTATTTTCAATAAAAGCTAGTTTGTTGAATCCATTAATTACTCCTTAAAAAATGTTAGAGAGTTTTACACATTATAAATTTAAGATTGAGCCATAGTACTTTTAGTAACCTGAAAATGTAACAATTTTATTATTTTATCTACCCTTTATCCTAAATTGAAATAAAATAATTAAGTGAGACTCCTACACCTAGTGCTTTAATTAATGAGTTATACATGCTCATTTAGTGATTTTACCAAATAGGTTCCCTACATTTTTACTAAAACTACCGTCCCCTAAATAAAATTTTAAGCATCATAGAACTAGTGCTCTTGGGACTTAAAATGAGAAGAAAACCTCGAGAATCAAAAGCTGGTTTTGTTTTGTTTGTTTATTATCCAAGATTAATCAAATTACACAATAGCATGATCATATTATTATGAACAGTATATTATAATGAACAGTGTATTTACTCTTTAGAGTTTAGACTACATGATCATATACAACATGCAGTAGAAATTAATCCCAGTGCATAGCATAATGGAACAGAGACACCAAAGATTGAAGGAACAAAGCTGCAAATCATGAATTAATAACTATAGTTTCCAAACCAATTGGATTAAGTTTCCAAACCAATTGGATTATGTTCATCATGAGAACAAAGCTCATACCACCAGAATGCATAATTAGAGAAAATCTATAGTGAAAACTCCTCACAACACAAAATGTTTAGCCCTTTAATCACCAACTCCAAATAGAATTCCATAGATTTTTGCAAGCACAGTTGTGAGTGATTTCTTCATAACCGGAGCTCTCAGTGGTTGCTAAACAGAGATTTACCAACAATGCCAGTGGCCTCAATGTAACGCTCCACACACCTGGAGATGCAACTGGCCTCGCCCCCACTCAGACTGCTACCAGGTTTAGTGATACATTTGTCAAAGCACTTCCCTCGCACTGTCTGCATAGTCATACAACCTACAATGAGTCCCTTGAACAAGAGTACTAAAAGAATATGATGGATGATCCTGAGCATATCCACCATGCCTTGATTTTGTAATGTAAGACAGAGTAAGCTGAAGCACTTTGTGTGTGATACATAATTCTAAACGAATAAAGAACAAACGGAGTGTTCGGCTACAAACTGCACTAGAGTTTTCTCAATTTCAATTGCGTTTTTGTGTACAACAACTCAATTGGAATAAAGAAAAACCAAACACTCCGAAATCATTTCTCATTTAAGAATATGATTTTATAATAAGCAATCAAAGCCTCAACAAGTATTCCTGCTCCATTCAGTCATCAAGGCTAACACTACAAAAATTCCCAATATCGCTCTGTATGCTACCTCAGAACGATGAATCTACCAACTAATTCATACAGTTAAACTTCAGTTGCAATTAAGGTAGTTTTCACCTTGAAGTTACTCCTTATGCGTGATGTGAACAATCACTCATCTATATAGCTGTATACACATGTCAGTGGCTATTTAAGTACAAATACTATTCTATTGCAAGTTTACACTCTTTCATATCCTAACATCTTACTCAACGCACTCAGCCAACAGTCCACTTTCGACAAAGCTACCGAAAGCCAGGCCTCATTAATGTGACACACTTTGCAAAGCCGGTAACAAACACTATATGCCTAAGTGTTTACAAGCTACTCTGTTGCTTCACTAAGCTTAAATCGTTCCCAATTACAACTAATTAATCTACGAAACGTAAAAATCAAATCCAGCAAAATGAACCGACTGATTCTCCCAAACTTGTCATAATTTGCCATCATTGCTACTCAATACAAACTAACAGAATATCACAATAACCTAATTACTAAGGAGGAAATCAACTTCAAAACATAATTAGGTTTGACCAATGTTAAAACGAAGTAGAAAATTGGAGAGTAGCAAATAAAGTACCTCTAAGAACTCTTCAGCATAAGCCTGAGCAAATTGAACCTTAAGCTGATCCATCAAATCCTGTGCATTGAAATTAGGAGAAGATCCAGAAGATGGTGAAGAGAAGGAATCCATTTTTTGTTTTTCTTCGTTTTCGCAATGAAACCCTGGTCAGAAACTCAGCTACTGCAGTCACTCTTAAGCCCCGTATGGCTGTATGTTTCCTCTAGGTTAATAAGGAGGTCGAAATTGTCAATTTTCTATCCACACACATATCAATATGTTTAATTACAAAGACACCCTATATTGACTTGTTTAACAAGTCACTCCATCCCTTTCAAATTTCAATTGGATTCGAACATGGTTTAGGCCCAGTAAGGATGACCAAACAGATTTCAGTTTCAGTCCAGCCTACAACAATTTGGGCCTTGTGAAAATTAGTTTTTGATTTTAATGCAATCGATATTCTCTACTTACAATTAATTCGAGTGAACACTTTCAAAATAGGGAGTGATTAATTCATACCGTTGTTTTTGAACAACCTTTGATCCACAACTATCATGACATAGTACATACTATCACTATTTGTACCATTATTTTGAGAATAATCACTATTACAATGGTACTATTAAAATCATATCATATCAAATATAATCCAATCATCTACATATCAATCGTTATCATTAAATCACGTCAACTCAGCTAGCATACACTAGGACACAAATTCGCTTCGACGAGAATCAAACCCATGACCTCTAAGATCATGGGACCTTAGCGTAACTAGATGATCTAGGCCTCATTGGCACTATTTGTACATTTTATCCCTCTCTTTTTTAATTTCGTAATTTATATCGTGAATTTGTTGCACGTTATAAATATAATACCGCTAACAATCACTTAATTTAACATAGGTGTATTGATTGGTTTAGAATTGATTATTTGTATTTTGGTTTGAATTAGGTGTAAAGAATGTTGATATAATTTAGGACTTAAATCTCAAGTATTCAATATGTTCGTTTATCTTTTTAAAGTATTAATGTAATTTTACTATTTAAAAGATAATCTCTTGATTATCTATATCTGTGATCTCCAACTAGATTACCATGTGAAATTCATAAGGAAAGAAGCTAATGTAAAGTTGGGCATGGGTTAGTTTGTCCAGACGCACCGTGAAATGGAAGTGTGCGAATAATAAACGATAATGTGATGATGATGATGATACATAACTTAACATAGGCTAGTGGCTAGTCTAGGCCTAGTTAGTACCAGGCTACTCTACTGTGGTCCAAACTCTAGTTAGTACTTGTACATGGGTTGTGTTGTGTTGTGTTGTGTTGTGTAGTGATGGCCATCCATTTATGTTATTCCCAACAACAACGCCACTTGAATTGATCCGTTACCTATCTATCTCACTCCATATGGATGATCCATCAACACCCCACTATTAAACCTTACTCAATAGCTCTTTCTTAATTTCAATAACTAACAATTGAAAAACTAAATTTCCAATTTCTAAGTGTTAAAATATCTATAGACGTACTCAATTTTAGGTCACCACGAAATAATCTCATGCCTAAGACCATTAATACAATGAGTGCATAAAAGAGTAGTGCTATCAATGAATAGGGTACAGACCCATACCATACCCATGAAGGAGCTTGTGATTGGAAAGGGTATGGGTCCGGACCTGGACCATGTTCTTGACCCGTTTATGCAGACCCGACCCGGACCCGACACATTCGGGTATGGACTCGAATCATTCCCGGCATGTTCGGGTCCGGAACTGGGTCGGGTTGGACCCGTTTTTTTTTAAAATATGTTGAAATTCTTCTGACCATGTAGTTCTGAAAATAGGAATCAGATTTTAATTCTATAAGATAAGTTCTTAAATCTTTCAAGTAAATGAAAAAAGAATATATCAAATCCACATCAAGCACAACCAAACATATTTAGCCATCTAAATCGATAAATATCACACCATTCATGATTCACAAATCACAACTTAATGCAAAGTTCAAAATACTAGAAGTTCAAATTTCGAGTCCTAAAATAACAATTACATTCCATCAACTACTCATAAGGGACTAAGAAACATGGGCACACACATCAAAACATGGATAAATTGATTGTCTCATCCTCCTCATAAGGAGAATAGCCAAAATCAGTTGTACCTACATAACAAGAACATTTATTCATATAAGTCACAATTCAAAAGATGATCTTAAAGAACATTACTAAAGAAGTAGTTATAAAATCATACAAACCTTGATGTGAAAGATAATTAATCCATTCACCAACAACAACAATAGCCTCTACAATATCTGGCTTCAAGCAGTTACGAGACACTGTGATAACCCGACCTCCAGTGTTGAATGCGGCCTCTGAGGCAACCGTAGTAGAAGGAACGGCTAGCAAATCTCTAGCTATGGTACGTAAAATTGGAAACCTTTTCCCCACACTCGACCACCACTCCACAACATCAAGATCTTCTCTACTTCGACACTTCTCTTCCTCCAAGTATTTATCCAACTTGGACTTATCTTGAGTTAAAGCATCACCACACCAACTACCGAATTCAACATCTCCACTCGAATCACCAATACTATCAACACTACTAGCAACAAGACTACCCCCATATGCAACATACAGATCACACAAAAAATCTTGAACTCTCCTTATGTATGGATCACGTAAATCCCCATAAATTTCCCATAATAGTACTCGACACCTTTTAACTTATATCTCGGATAAAAAAACTGAAGTAACTGCCAATCCTAAAGAGCAACACTCCCAATATTTGTTGAACTTGACCAGCATAGGAGTTCCAACGTGTGGAAACATATGTTGCCAACTTCCTTTTATCACCTAATCCAAGACTAGTCTTTATTTTTTCAAACTTAACATTTGCAGTCGAGGATCTTCTCAAGTACTTGGCAGTCCCACGAATCTTTTCTATGAAGCCTTTAATCGGTTCAAGACCATCATGAACTATCAAATTCAAGATATGGATGTTGCACCTGACATGAAATAGATTGCCATCCAGATATAGCGAGTCACCTAACCACTCTCTCAACATATCGAACATAACATTATTGAGGCATTATCAACAACAATGGAGAAGACCTTCTTGTCTAGATTCCATTCCAACAATAGCTCCTTCACTACATTAAACAATGATTCACCATCATGTCGATCTAGTGCCAACCTCAACCCAATAAGTCTCTTCTGCAAAATTCACGAATCATTAATGTAGTGGGCTGTCAATGATAGATAATGATCTCTAGAGTGTTCAGACTCCCATAAGTCTATGGTGAAAGAGACCTTAAAAGTAACATTTGCAAAGAAAGCATATGCTTTTATTTTCTCATCTTCAAAAGCAGCAAGTACATCTGACCTAACTGTGTTTGGAGAAGGAAATTCAAACTTTGAGTTCAGTGTCTTCATTGTATCCTTAAGATACTCATGTGTATCCATATTAAAAGCATACTTATGCTTGATGACAGCAACATCCCACTTTATCCTAAGGAAAGTCAGATCATAAGAATCACATCTTGGGCTTCTAGCAAAAGGAGGATGTGTTGCCTCTCTTGGAAATGCCTCTGAGAAGCATTTATACACATGTTTCCAAAGGTGATTGGTTTCCGCATTACCACCACGAGTAAATTTTGCAAGATATCGATGACATTCAAAAAATCGTGTACCATCCTCCACAATCTGATTCATATAGTTCCATACATTTGAAGTTGATTTCCTCGACTTTATAGTAGGTGGATGTACTTCTTCGTCATCAAGCTACCCATCAAGAGCAGGGTTAGTATTCGAAAGAAATGAATGTCGAGAGGCTCCTTCCCTTTCAAGCGACATTGCTAAAAAAGAAAGGTAATTACCAAATCAAAAGTAGGCCTTAACATGAGCAATAAATTTCTAAAAACCAAGAAACAGATTCACAATAAACATTAAATAGTACTAGGGCACAAAAGATTATGCAAACAATCTCAAGATGAAAACAATAACTAATAGCCGATTGCCCATAAACACGTTGAGTACACAATACGTACAATAATTAATTAAGTAGTAATTAATTAAGTAGTAATAAATTAATTAGTAATAAATTAATATGAAAGAACTCTCCTATGCCATTTGAAATTGCATTAATTAATCTGCTATTGTCCATAAATGCTTATTGTGTAATGTCATGCTATACCATAGGTCAAAAAAGGCACAAAATGCCATCTCCCTTACTAAATTATTGCAATGTCATGCTGCATCAAACGGCAAAATGCCATCTCCCTCACTAATTTGTTGCAAAATGGCAAAATGCCATCTCCATCAAACGACACCATACCAAATTGAGGGAAGAAAATAACAAAATAAGTTGATTATGCTTGATTCATACTATGATCATACAGAGATCGACATGAAAATATCATACACAATGAAAATAACCAGATCGGTACCAGATATTCTAACTCAAACAAATGGAGAAAAGAAAAAATATGGAATGGAAAAGGAAAAGAATTCAAGATACAAACCTGATGCAAATTGAAATTTGAGATAAGGGTTTGCTTCCACGGCGGTATAGAAGGCGGACCGACGGATAGGCGGTGGAGGAGTGCCACCAGTAGTGCTGATAGTGTTGAAAACTCGGGAATGAGATCTGGGGAAGGAGGCTGTCATGCTGAGAATTGGAAATTTTAGAAAAGGGAGAAGGGTAAAGGGTTTTAGGTTTCTAATTTGGACCCATTAAACCCATTAAATCTAGGGTCTGGACCCGGATCTGGACCCTTTAAGATTATGTTAAGGGTCCGGGTTCGGGTCCGAGTAGGGTCTAAAATTAATAAGGGTAGGGTCCGGACCCTTACCCTCTGTAGTTAAATGGGTATGGGTAGGGTCAGTAGCCATTGAGAGCACTATAAAAGAGCACCAATGTCCATCCAACATCATTTGATTTTTTTCAAACGATTATATGACAAAAATATTGTTCTAGAGTCGTGATACATGTACTCATGGCACAACCTACACGTGTTGCTCATGTGTGAGTCTTGAAATTTGATCTTTCTCATATATATAAATAAACATGTTAGGTTTTTAGGTGTTAGGTATCAAAACTCCAAAATTCATCCATAATACTGTGGAGAGCTTTCAGCCATGCGCGGGGTTAAGCACTCCCATCGCTCTTATTAGCTTTGTTCGAACCGGATAAAATAGACTAACCCTTTATACTTTTTACTAGACCTAAGGAGCATTATTGATCAGGAATTCAGGATAGCTTCCTGCTCGAAAGAAAATATTTTTACAGGGGCCAATTTTGATAATTCAGAAAGTGTGAATTGCAAAGACAAGAGAAGTTTGAGGACTGTATCATCAAAGAGAAGAAAGTTTGAGACTGTATCGAAGGAATGAGAAAAACACGGGACTGAAGAGAAAGGATTTAAAAACACGGAGCCAATAAAAACATTACAGCACACCAAACCAAGGTGCCAAAATTGGGGAACATACGGTTGCGTTGCACATGATCCACAATCCGCATCATTTATGTACCACCTTGCAGTACGAACATGGCCATCACCATTCGATCAATTTTGGAGTTGAAATCAAAGGCTATTAGCAGTTTTTTGTTAGGGTTACGATAGGTGTGTTAGTTTCGACAAATCAGGTTGTATTTGTTTCCGTTTTCCTTCAGAGAGTAGCTGGAATTGTCAGCTATAAATAAACCCCATTTTAGGGTTCTTGTATCTCATCCAATTCTATCAATATACAGTCTCTTCTTCTCTTTACTCTTCTGCTTTTCTGAGAATTTTAACATGGTACTAGAGCTTAGGTCTTGATCTTTGCTCTTTTTAGTATGTTATTTTTATTCTCTTTATAGAAAAGAATCTCTTACTCTGTTTCTGTGATCATGTCTTCCACTGCACCGTCCTCACCCATGCCCCCTGCTTCCACTCCTCCTGTGCCCCGGGTTACTCCTTCTGAGGATCCTTACAGTCCGTTTTACCTTCACCACTCTGAGAACTCCATTTCTGGAGCTATCACTCCCATCCTTGACAAAAACAACTTTCATACTTGGTCTCTGGATTTTCTGATGTCTTTACTCATCAGACAAAAAGTTGGTTTTGTAGATGGCTCTATTGTTATGCCAGAAAAAGATGATGTAAAGCTCAAAGCTTGGCAAAAGGTGTAACACTGTAGTCTTGTCTTGGCTCATCCATTCTGTTTCCACTGATATTCGGAGTAATGTCTTGTACATGCAAACAACACAAGAATGCTGAGAAGAACTAAAAGTGCACGATGCGCAACCTACTGATGTTAGAATTTTCCAATTACAAAAAGAGCTCAGCAATATCACTAAAGGTAATGAGACAGTATCTGACTTCTTCACAAAGCTTACTAGCTTATGGGAGGAGCTTAGTGACTATAGACCCATACGAACATGTGTTTGTGCTAAATGCAAGTGCAATGTAGCTGCAACTCAAGAAATAGCCCAAGATACTGATAAAAATATTAAATTTCTTATGGGGCTTAACTAATCTTTTGACATGATAAGAGGACTAATCATCACCATGGATCCAAACCCTTCTCTTGACAAGGCTTACTCTCTAGTCTTGCAAGAGGAAAGGCAGAAATAAGCTAGATATCCAGCTCCCATAGTGGAATCTGCAGCTATGAATGTTGGTTTTAAAAGATCAAAAGAGAAACTTTTATGTCCCAATTGTCCAAACATGGTGAACCACACTGTTGATACATGTTTCAAGGTGCATGGTTATCCACCAGCTAATCAGTCAAAAAGGTCATTTCTTGGGCATGGAGGCTATAGAGGCCGTGGAGGAAGAGGTTCTCAAGGCACAAGAGCTAATAGTGTCAACATTGAGAAAGCTAGCCACTCTGATATCACCCTTTCCTTCACCAATGATCAACTTCAGCAGCTACTGCCAATGGCTATGAAAATTGGAACTAGAAGCAACCCTACTCTCCCTGGCAGTTCTAGCAATCCCACTGGAACAAGCACTGAGAAACTACCTGAAGCTAATCATGCAGGTATAACTTATAAAGTTAATTTCATTTTCAAAAATCTTAAAGAAACATGGTTGCTTGACTCAGGTGCTTCAGATCACATAGTGAGATCTTCTGAATATTTTACACACAATGCTAGTGTTAAATTCTTTCGTTCAGTTACCAAACTCTACTCAGTTAGAAATAACTCACATTGGTGACATAGAGATACCTGGAAGCTTAACACTTAAAAATGTGTTGTGTGTACCTAGTTTTAACCTTAATCTAATCTATTTCAATAAGATATGTGCTGATAATGAGATTTCCATCTTATTTAATAAAAATGAATGCTTAATCCTGCAGAGAAACTCTACCTTCAGGGCTGCATGGACCAAGATTGGGCAGAGTGAAGCATCAAAAGGACTCTACAACATCAATGATATTTTGAGATTACCTAAGGCACTAGCCAACTCAAGTTTAAAGAGACATGATCAAGAACCATATGTTAAAGATCATGTGTGTCACTTTAGGCTAGGACATCCTAGTAGTGATAAAATTTCTGTTATGTCTTCCTTATTTCCTGAAATTTGCTGTAACAAGTTTGCTTTCTGTGAAGTCTGTCAAAGATCTAAACAGAAGAAACTATCTTTTCCTATGAATAAAGTTGCAGTTACTTCATCTATTTTAGAGTGCTTACACTATGATTTATGGGGACCATATGCCACTGAACTTTACATAACCAACACTATTTTCTAACTATAATAGATGACTATAGTAGAATGACTTGGGTGTTCTTACTCGAAAACAAATCAGACACTAAAACCACCTTGATTAACTTTATTGTTCTTATTCAGAATCAAATGAATAAAAAGGTGAAAAAGATTAGAACTGATAATGGACTAGAATTGCATATGGATGATTTTCTGAATACACAAGGCATTCTGCATCAAAAAACATGTGTTTATACACCAGAGTAAAATGGAATAGTTGAGAGCAAACACCAACACTTGTTAAATGTAACAAGATCTTTGTTGTTTCAAGAAACCTTACCTAAATATTTTTGGGGAGAAGCAGTTCTCACTGCAGCATATTTAATTAGTTCTCTCCATATCAAAAATTTTATGGAATAAAACCCAACTATAACAATCTTAAGACTTTTGGTTGTTTATGTTTTGTTTCAACTGAGAAAGTAGGAAGAACTAAGCTGGATCAAAGAGCACAAAAATGTATTTTTTTAGTATATCCAGCAAATGTGAAATGGTACAAGATATATGACTTATCAAGAAAAAAAATTTATTTCCAGAAATGTGATTTTTATAGAGCATATATTCCCTTCTGTAAAAGAAGAAAATGCTCAGAATAATGAAATAAAAATTATTTCACCAAATATTTTTGACAAAGAATGGGAGACAACTCATTTCCTTGAACTCATCTTCAGGCTTTTTCTTCAAATCTGCAGTTTATCTGCAATTTGTAGTGTATTTCTTCAGGTTGTCTATAGTGCACTTTTTCAAGTCTGCAGTGTTTTTGCAAACTGCAGTGAATTTCCTCAAATCTGCAGTGTATGTCTTCAGACTGTTTGCAGTGTCTTTCTTCAAAATTGCAGTTTATTACCTTTAGCAGTGTATGTCTTCAGACTGTTTGCAAAATGCAGTGAATTTCTTCAAATCTGCAGTGTATGTCTTCAGACTGTCTGCAGTGTCTTTCTTCAAAACTACAGTTTATTTCCTCAAGTTTGTAGTGTTTCTTTTCATGTCTGCAGTGTATTTGCAGTTTGCAGTGTATGTCTTCAAACCTGCTGTGTACTTGCAATTTGCAATGTATTTCAAAGGGAACTGCTGTGTTTTTACAACTTACACAAGTCACTGAAATATGCAGTTTGTTTTTCTGAGTCTGAGCTATATTGCTACTTGTTTAGTAAGGGTGGATCATTAGGGGAGGGAAGGAGCATTTTTAGCAGAATGGTTCGGGATTGGAGGGGCTCTAACCCTTCTGCAGTCTATTTGTTGCATTCATACATAATTGTGAGTGATTGGGGCGTAAGAAAGGGCATGTTGATGACATTCTATTTGATGAGGAGAGATCCCAGGCCTCCCCTCACACTAGTAAAGATACTCTATGCTTCTTTGCATCCTCTTTTCCTCTCTCCACTTCTGCTAGGATTTACACTTACCTTTTTCTGCACACACATGAGGAGAAATATTATGCAAGATGGCTTGGACATGATTGTGATGTTATTGTACAGATTGAACAAATTGGTAGATATTTATCTCAGTTATTGTATTGATGTTGGTATTGAGAGAGATTGGCTCACAAGTTGTGTTCCTCTTGTTCCATCTTTTGATGTAACTCTGAAAAAGGATTGGGTTGCAGTTTGGTCCTTTTTGGGATTACTAGAGGATGGTTTTGATATTTTCTCAGTATGCATTGTATCTGTTCAGAATATTGGTGAGGGTATAGGCATGGATAAGGAACTGCACACTCATACTGCTGTGCAGGTTCAAACTGTTGACTGTAGATCCAATCTGCATTCTCAAACTGAATCTTCATGGCAACTTTGGGTTGTAGACTCAAACTGCAGTGCAGACCTGAACAGAAATTGCAGCACCTGGTACTTCATAGCATCTGCAGTCTCAAATTGTAGCCTAAAACTGCAGACTCTAACTGTGGTTGCTCATGGAGTCTCTGCCTATGATCATTGTTACTGCAGACTCACAGTTGGCACGTTGGCTGACACGATGGTGGACACATTCCCTGGTGCGATCCCTGACACGATGGTTGGCACATTCTTTGTCTGTGGGAACAATCTCTGGCACGTTGTTTGGCACAGTCCATGGCACGTCCCTTGGCACGATAATTGGCACAACCCCTGGCACGATCCTTGGCACGGCTTGTCTCCATTGTTTTGATCTTCACACCGTGCCATAGAACTTCTCTTTTGGGATCTCTTGCAAGACTCTTGACACGTATGTTCCATATAATTCGACTCAGACTTGCAAGGATCTAGTATATTTTGTAAATGATGTTTCTATGATAGCTAGGTTAGCTAGTTGGGTATTTTGGTGGGATATAATTATCTTGCGACTTTTGATGTACGCGGGTTCTTCAAACTGCCATGATTAGCATATATATATATA
>JAYMSP010003456.1:0-19660 GCA_036897095.1 Plantago elongata
TATATATATATTATTAATATCATATTAAATACTACTCCCTTCGTCCTGCTAGGAGTGAAATAATTTTCGTTTTGGACGTCCCACCAAAGTGAAATAATTTTTCTATTATGAAAATACCACACAATACAATTGATTTTTAACCACATATTATTGGATCCACATATATTTTTTTATTTCAAATTCATTTTTAATAACGTACTATATATTTTTAAAGAAAACGTGTAAGGGGCTGTTTGGTCTGGCATTGTAATCGGTCCATTTAACTTGATGAACAGTGATTTAGTCTAAAATATACTTTAAATACACCCATTTCAATTTCATTCGAAATACAACTTCACCAAAATCCATCCAAATATCCATTCAAATTCTACACCAATAAACCCCAAAATGTTTTCCCTGGAGTATATACTCAACGGCATTATTCCGTCTCTCTTGTATTACGGATCAAGCAGACGAGGGCCACGACGCTATGGATCATGGTAGCTGTGCGGCCTGTACCTATCGAGGAATCTTATAGGAGTATTAAGTTAGATTTCCTTTCGGCAAAATCATAGAAAATGGCAAATTTTGCCGTCGATTTAATATTTTTTAAGATGTGGACTTTCAATTTCGCTTTCGAATTCCGCATGTCACATAAGTTGTAGTTGTAACTTAGTTTGAAATTTTCATAATTTAACAAAACTGAAGATGTTATCAAAGAAAACCATATAGTTTCAAGAAAGACTTCATTTGGCACTTGGTGAGTCATTCACGTTGATTAGTTTGAATTTGATAGTGATATTAATGAATTTGGATTTCCTTCTTTACATTTTCATTTTATTACTTGCTAAGCTTTATTTGCTATCAACCCTTCACTGGGCAAAATTTCCGTTTCATTTCGAATTTGTGTGCTCTGTTTTCCTCTGTTCTTAATTTCAAAGATACAAAATCTGTCTATTTTGATATCCTCTGCTACTCTACTCGTTACTTACCTTGAACATAATCTCATAAATTGTTTTCTAATGGATCAAGCTTTGATTGGAGCTGGTGTAGGTGCTACCATTCAAGTTGCACTACAAAATCTAATCCAAGGGCCTATTGAGCAGATCATGCAGGTATGTGGTGTAGATGAAGACATGGAAGACCTCAAAAACTCTCTTCTCATGATTCAAGATTTTGTGTCCGATGCTGAGATGAAGCAAGTCAACAGCAGGGCTGTCAGGCGATGGTTGGAGCAGCTTGAAGATGTAGCTTTTGATGCTGATGCCGTGTTGGATGAGTTCAATTATGAAATTCTCCGTAAAAAGGCAGATAAACCGAACAAATCTTGGAACGAGGTAACTACTTTCTTCACATCTAGTCTTTTTCGCAAGGAAATGGCTGATAAAATTAAGAGTCTCAACAAGAGATTGAATTCCATTAACAAGCGGGCTAAGGATTATGGGCTTCAGATGGCAATAATGGGTGCCGATCATTCTAGTATTGCGGGATTGGTAACAGATCTTGAACAAACTGACTCATTTTTTCTCGAGCCAATTGTTGTAGGAAGAGAGATTGATGAATCCAAAATAGTTGAAATGATACTCTCTGCTCCCCAAGACAAAACATTTTCGGTTATCCCAATCATTGGTATGGGTGGACTTGGAAAAACCACGCTTGCTCGAAGCGTTTACCATCATGCCCGAATTGAAGTTCGTTTTGAGAAAAGAATATGGGTGTGTGTTTCTACTAATTTTGATGCAACAATTTTCAATTTTATTCAAGATGATTCTTGAGTCATTATCTCAAGAAAATGTTCAAAGCATTTTGACTAAAGAGGTTGTGTTGGAAAAGATAAGAGAGCAATTGGCAAGTAAACGATACTTACTTGTTCTTGACGACGTGTGGAACGAGAACTCCAGTAAGTGGGATGATTTTATGAGTTGTATTTCTGGCATTAGTTCTATAAAGGGAAATTGCATTCTTGTTACCACAAGAAAATCGAATGTTGCTTCAATTGTGGGAACGCTTCCACCGCACCAACCAAGAAGTTTATCTAAAGATGATTGCTGGTCCATCATTAGATCAAAGGCCTTTTCAACTGTCTATCTTTCTGACGAATTTGAGGAAATTGGTCAATGCATCGCACATAGATGTAGTGGTCTACCTCTAGTTGCCAAAGTTGTAGGGGGGTTATTACATGGTAAGTCTAAGAATGAGTGGCAATATATTCTCAGAGACCAACTATTAAAATTTGGGCTAGACGATGACACTGTTATGAACATATTGAAGTTAAGCTATGATCGCTTGCCATCATCAACAGTGAAGAAGTGCTTTGCATATTGCTCAATCTTTCCACAAGATTATATAATCAAAAGAGAAGAAGTTATTGGGCTTTGGATGGCAGAAGGCTTTCTACAAGGTCGCAAAGGGAAAGATATGGAGACAGTGGGTGATGAGATTTTCAACTTTCTTATACAGAACTCTTTATTCCAAGATGTAGAGAAAGATGAGTATGGAAACATCACAAAATGTAGGATGCATGACCTTGTGCATGATGTTGCATGTTCGATTTCGGGATCTAGAACTGTCACTATGGAGAGTAGCGGTTCAACTGTTTTGCAATTGCATCAAGCTCGATACATTGTGATAAAGTCGATTGGAGAGGAATCATTTGCCATATTGAAGCAACAAGCGAAATGCCTGCCCACAATATTCTTCAAAGGAAAAATTGTAGATATGTGTCTGGTATTTAAACAACTCCATGTTTTAAAGATAACTCAGAATGTTAAGAAACTACCAGATGCGATTGCTGAACTAATACAATTGAGATTATTCGATATCTCAATGACAAGTGTAAGTAGTTTGCCAAATTCAATTAGCAAACTCTACAATTTACAGACGATGTATTTGCCCCGCTATTTGAGAAGTATTCCAAAGACAATAGTAGACTTGATCAGCTTAAGACATCTATATGTTTATGGTACTTATCTTATAGAATTACCACCTTGGATGGAGAAATTAAATTGTCTTCAAACACTTCCATAGTTCAAAGTGGGTAATGATCAGGGCTATGCAATTGGAGAATTAGGAAAGTTGAATAACCTTAAAGGTGTTCTAGTGATTGAAAATCTGGATAAGGTTAAAGACAAAGACGAGGCGCAACAAGCAAATTTGATAAGAAAATCAAACATACTTGGGTTAGTTTTGGTGTGGAATGAATCAAGACAAGGTGAAGTAAATGACAAAACTGTATTGGATGGCCTCCAACCACATTCAAATTTAAAGTCTCTAGAGATCATTTGGTACAAAAGCAGAGACTTTCCATCATGGACAATGCAAATGGTGGTACATGATGCAGCAAAAGGTCATGGGGGAGTGCTTCGTAATTTGATCAAGATAAAGCTAGAGGATTGCAAACAATGTGAAGAAGTGCCAATGTTTGGCCACCTCCCACACCTGAAGTTTCTGTTGTTGAAAGGGATGTCTAATATTCGATCCATACCCATATCATTCTACGGGTTAAAAAATGGTGGCACATCAAGCATGCCTGGAATTACCAATTCTCGAGAACTAATGACATTGTTTCCAGCTCTCGAAAAGCTGGAGTTCTTAGACATGGGAGAGTTAAGTGAGTTGGCAGAAGTGGATCGAGCAATTACAGTGTTTCCATGCCTTATTGAATTGGACATCCGGAACTGTCCCAAATTAAAGAGTTTTCCGAGTCATTTTTCGTGCCTTGAAGAATTTAAAGTGGATAATGTGGACTCTGATTTTTGTTTGGCGGATATATGCAACAACATGAGCTATCTCCGATGTATTGAAATAATCTCTCTTCCCGGATTGACTCGTTTGCCTGAAGACCTTTTGGTGAAGAATCAAAATCTCGTAAAATTGATTATATCCCGTTGCCCTGAAATTGAGTCATTTCCATATGTAAAAGGCCTCGCCTCACTTCGAAAATTGGAAATGGCTGAGTGTGATAAACTGGGAGAGCTTGCACTTGATCTGAACAACCTTGGGTCTCTTGAGGAATTAGTTATATGGAATTGCCCAGAATTGAAGTCAATAATTCCATATGCAAGTGGAGGTTCACAACAACAACAGCCAGGCATCAACATCAGGAACAACTCACTTCGGAAATTGGAAATCTCAGAATGCCCAGAGTTGATTGATTTGCCAATTGAATTATTTCAGTGCTCTTATTCCCTGCATGAATTGGAAATCAGTTCGTGCGGTAAATTGAAAGAGCTGCCACTTAATCTGTTCAACCTTGGGTCCCTGGAGGAATTATGTATACGAAATTGCCGAGAATTGAAGTCAATAATTTCATATGCAAGAGGAGGAGGAGATTCACAACAACAAGGTAGCATCATCAGTACCCAACTTAGAAGATTGAGAATCAGTAAATGCCCTGAAGTGGTTGATTTGCCATTTGAATTACTTCTATCTTGCTCAACTTCCATTAAAATGTTGAGACTGGAAGAGTTGGAAAACTTGGAGAATCCGGGGGCACTATTATTACCTACTCTATCCAGGATGTCTTCCATCCAGAGCTTGACCCTTGCCAGGATTTCGAAATTGACAAGTTTCCCAACGACAGGGATTTGTTGTCCCTTGCGGAGCTTGTCAATTGGTGGGTTCTCATATTCGATGAGTTCAGATTCATTCAACCAATATCTCGGTCGCCTCCTCCAGGAAAGCCATCGTTCTCTTAGAGAATTATATTTATACGGAAAAGAGGATTGGGAGTCTCTACCTGATCAGATTCAAAATCTCCATGGTCTAAGAAGATTAGAGCTAAATGATTTTGGAAAACTTGAGGCTGTACCAGATTGGATTGGGAATTTCTTTTCTTTAAAGCAGTTGTGGATTACCAATTGCAAAATGCTAAGGCATATGCCCTCGATGACAGCCATGTTAAGTCTCACCAAATTACATACATTATATATTCGTCATTCTCTGATGTTGGCAGATAGATGCAGGGAGCGTACTAGTACTCATTCTGCTTTTGTTGCCAGTGCCACCATCGATGCTGCTTCCGAGTGGCAAAAGATTTCACATATCAAACATGTTTACATATGTTGTAAGTCAGTTTCTTTTGTTAATTGTGGAGATCACTTGTTCTTTTTTTTTTCTTTCTCTTTTCCTTGTTGTCTTCCAGTTAAGTTTCATTAATATGTTCGCAGGAGTTCCATTGCTACCTTATCGTATATTGTGGAACTAAGGATCAACGGGCAACAATTATTATACAGTATGTGTGGAGTTGCGCCATATTTGTCCCGCCATATGCTTATTACAAACTTGCCAACATATTAGAGCCCTCAATCATTCACTCACTATATATAATATTCTCTGCTTTGCTTTCTCTTTTGATTTTGCATTTCCCTTAACCCTACTCTTATTGAGATCCACGTTGCACGTGTTCTCTGCAGGTGTTTATCTCAATCTATTCTGAAAGGTGGGCCCGTGGGCCCGTGGAATGCACGTAAGAGTAAGACGTAAAGTATTTTTAATTAATTTATCAACTACCATCCAGTACAATTTATTTATTTTAAATATAAATTTATCGAACTGATAAACTTATACTGTACTGAATCGGGGTGAATTTTTTTTCCAGCATCTTTGAACCAACACAGATACAATCTATTGATCATGAAGTAGTTTTATTTACTTATACTAACGTTATCTAATATGTCATTTTATTTATTATGAAAGATAAAAGTCTATTACAATAGTTAACTCTTGGTCAATCAACCTTCTCCAAATGAGAGAGAACCTCAATCCTAGCAACCCCTTGTTCAGCCATCTTAGCGACCTGAACCAACCCCTTCACTTCCTCATCATCACCTGCAGCCGTATCCTCTTCCACATAGTTCGGATCTCCTCGGTCAATCGCGTACGGTGCATCATTGTCTAACTCCTTCTCCGGACCCTCCCAAGTGTACTTTCCTCCATGACCCTTCTTCGGGTCGTGTTTGAGAGGAAGGCCATCTGCCGGGTGCCGCTCCATTCGCGCAACTCCTTTATCGACAAGCTTTTTCTCCACGTACTTGACAGTGTCCACGTCCTTGGTATTCACCTCCACGTTCTCCAAGTGTTTTCTTCCTTCCTCTGCTCTGCATTCTGCTTTGATCGTCACCTTTTCGGCTTTTCCGTCCACTGTTACTGGCTTCATTTTCACAATCCACGTTAGTATATGGATAATGGAGTACTGGTTTATGATGTGATGAGATAGGAATGATGGGAAGGGAGTAGATATTTATAGGTGCAATTTTAGGCTAGGACATTTAATTTTGGAAGGAATTGAAGAAGGTCCTGGAGAAAAGTAGTGTACGTCAAAGACTTTTCTAGATGACAGTGGTGAAGTCCAGTTGCTACACTTGTCTTGCTTCTAGTAATTACCAGACAAAAACAAGACTCAAATTGGGACTTTCAAGTTATACTCATACAGTCATACTCCAGAATCCTCATCTATCTGATATCCCGCATCGAAATATAACCGCACATGCATACATTCCAAATTGCAGATAACCTTTAAAAGTTACTCCCTCTCACCTTTAACCTGGAATATCTTTTAAATTCGAATTGGTATAGAATTTGAGTAGATGTTTTCAATTAAAATTGAATTTTTATGTACAAAATATTCGATTTGAGTGGAGAGAAGACCAATCCGACGATATAACAAAGAGGACCTTAATTTTAACTCAAAATAAACGGGTCTAAATATTTAAAGACCCCATACGAAATTTTATTGATATGCCCAAATAACAGTATATATAATAAAAGTTTCACATATAAAATTTAAATTATTTTTTTAATGAACTAATATACATAAAAATCACTTGAAAAATGTAACCCTACAAACGTTATTTCAAATAAAATTATATATTAATTTTTATAATATATTTTTATTAATATTTTTAATAGTCTTGATATTGAAATATGAGCCCTTAAAAATGGGGGTCCTGTGCGGTGAACATCCCGCATGATTTTATGTACGACCGGTTCTAATTCAAATTTACTTATAAATTGTAAATGTAAATTATTTAAATCAACTAAATATACAACTTTACTTTGATATTATTGACAAAGTCAATAAGAACATATGTTGTAGGAGAGATCGGATTGGAGCTCAGCTCGTACTACCCGACCTGGATTTTTTTGTTTGTTAAATTGACTTATTTTAAAATTTGATTTAAAAAAAAACATTTTTTCTAATAGTTACTACCTCTGAAGCATGAATATGCTATGTTTTACAGGACGATGAGTATGAAATGTATAATTGCAAGTTTGCAACCTCATTTTATTTTCTGTACTGTTGCATTTGATCAAGACCAAGAGAACACAAATTGGATCAATAGAAAAGTCAAGACTTTTATGATATGGGGTGGGATAAAAGATATACACCAATGTACCAAACAAGATAACCTGATGATACTGATTGTACTTGGTCATCAATCACGAACTCTCTTCTCCAAGTAACTGGTATCCATAGTGATTGGATAAAGATCACCAATAGATATTGATGAGCTTGTCCATGGAGCATCCATTAATGATACACTCTGGCTCTGCCCTTGAACATCACTGCCCTGCTTCGTTGCTTGCCCCTCCTTAAACTTCATCTTTTTAACCGAGACTCTTGAGTCTGGAACAGTGATCTCCGCACCAAATCTTCCTTCGAGCATGCTTACCACAGATGACATATTCGGTCTTTCTGTTGCAACCACATTTGTACAGAGCAGTGCAACTTTAATGGTCGTCAAAATCTCTTCTGCATTGTATTTTGAGTCCAATCTTGGGTCTACTAGTTCTAATAACTTCCCTTGCTCATTCAAGGTATTGGCCTAAGAAAATGGCACAGAAAGAGGTCCCATCTTAATTAATATCAGTACATAGCAAATTTATGAACATGCAAATGTAAAATTATAATGTATGGAGAGATATGTGAATACCCAGTCAAGAAGATTGAAGTTTTCGGTTTTTGTTTTGATGCTGACGTTGCTATTTCCAGTGACAACTTCCAGAAGAACAACTCCAAAGCTGTATACATCGGCTTTGTCTGTCAAATGGCCTCTCATGGCGTATTCAGGTGCCATATAACCACTGCAAAATCATATAGATATTATGCATTTTCCATGTTACTGTCAGGCCAAAACAACTTCTTTGCGAAAGTGGAACTTATCTACAAATTTAAGGGAAGAAAAAGGACAGATTCTCTATGCAATTGGTCACTCACAAAGTTCCAGCTATACGAGTACTTATGTGGGTGTTCTCCTCTTCATCTAGTTTAGCGAGACCAAAATCAGATATTTTAGGGCAGAGATCTTTATCAAGAAGCACATTCGTAGCCTTGATATCACGATGGACAACTTTAATGATTGATTCTTCATGAAGATAAGCCAAACCGCTTGCTATACCAATGCATATTTTGAGCCTTGTTGGCCAGTCCAAATTCAACTGTTGTTCTTCTGGACCTGCATGGGAACATTAAGGTCTGCCAATCAAAACAGAATATTGTATATAACCTGAAATGTATAACAATGTATTTGCATGAAACTAACCGAATAATGCACGAGCAAGACTGTTGTTTTCCAAGTACTCATAGATAAGAAGTAACTGGTTTCCTTCAATACAACATCCATACAGCTTTACAAGATTGGGATGTTGTAGAGCAGAAATCAAGCCTATTTCGGTGATGAATTCACGATTTCCTTGTCTTGATTTGCTAGATAGCTGCTTTACAGCAATAGTGGTACCATCTGGCAGAGCACCCTTCAAATAACATATGGAATCAAACCCAAAATTTTCAGTTATGGGCTTATATCTGAAGAGAGTGTACTGCAGTAAAAAGAGAGAAATATTGGATACTATAAATTATTCAAGTATAAATTACCTTGTATACAGATCCAAAACCACCTTCTCCAATCTTATTTGCAGGATCAAAGTTATTGGTGGCAGCCTTTATTTGTCGATATGCAAAAGAACTCGTCTGAAGTTCTACACCTCTTAGCTCTGCCAAAATAGTAATTTAGCATATGGCATATTACATGAACCACATAATCTAGCTAAAACCAATAGGCAGGCAACATGAGTTCAGATAAAATGACTAAATGTAGTACCATATTCCAAAGTGTCTTTGCGTTTGAAACATCCATTCCACCACAAAATAACCAAAATCAGGAAGATTGCGGAAAAACCTCCAAGCACTATCCCTACGATAGCGCCTGTGGAAATGCTGGAACCGCTGTCACTGCTGTTCCCGTTTTCTGATGGCACT
This sequence comes from Plantago elongata, assembly GCA_036897095.1. NCBI lineage: Eukaryota > Viridiplantae > Streptophyta > Magnoliopsida > Lamiales > Plantaginaceae > Plantago > Plantago elongata. The sequence goes on from JAYMSP010003456.1 coordinate 9,239, forward strand.
GGAAAGTCTGTACAATAAAATAAATGGTTAAAGAGTGAAAGATGAATGATATACATTTGTCCGTGATCATGCCAATCAGCTCCTGGAAAGAAATTAATCCAATCTTGTATTTAGAGCTTTTCTGTTAAAACTTTGCACATGAATGCATTGGAGAAGAAACTACTAGTATGATAGTATAGTTGGAAACTTACTTGGATCGACAGATATGGCTGAAATGAGAGGACCATATACTCCTCTATAAGGTATACCATTAGTCCCTTTTCCAGCCCAATAGAAGCGAATATCCAGAGTGTTATCAGCAACAATGGCGGTGAAATTCTTTATGATTGCCCTTTGAACTCCACCAGCTTCATCTTCAATGTTGAAATCCTTCAATACCAGGCTTCCCTAAACGAGTATATCCATCAGACTTTCGAATGCTCCGGATGAAGTACAAAAATGATAAAGCTATCTTCTGATGAAAATATGTAAGAGAACATATGTTCAACTCACATAAACTTTTCCTCAGACATAATATTACGAAATTTAAATCCAGCTCTTTGCTTTTTCTTATAAGAACCTTCAATTCCTTCACATTCAATTGTTTGTGTGATTATGGATTATAAAGAAGTACCTGAATGTAAACATCAAAAAGACGCCTCCCAAGGCTACTATATGTTCTGTCATTAGTAAACATGATCTCAGCGAAGTGCAAGTTGACGGTATAGTTGCCATTTTCCAGACAAAATGCATAATAGGTCAATGAAAGAGGAGAAAGCCGTGCATTCATGTAAAGCTGGGGGTTCTGCCCGATAATGCTTGAGTTGCTAGGCCAGATGAAAGAGTCTGTCGGACGGTCATCATCTAAGAAGTGGCCAGTGCTGCTAAATCCCCAGTTTGAATTACTTCGGAAGAAATTTGAAGGCCCCCCAGAATTTCTATCATCTTCATAGTTGCCATTGGCCACCTCTTGTCCACCACAATTTATGTGGAGAGAATAATATGCTGAAAGGAAAAAATGAAGGAAACTTCTTTGCATTTGTATAAGGGAGGACAAATATAAAGGACTTCAAGAACAGGAGAAGGCATGTATATTGAACCAAATAATTACTAAATACGTGCCCAATATACTCAAACTAAGACAAGTTTTGATTTTAATACGGAATTTAGCTGACCATCAAATGAACAAAGCTATCTAATCTTGGTCATTTGAAATCATTGTGCATGGTATATCAACCCATTGAAGGCACATACAAAGCTAAAATGAACGTACAACCTCATCAATCATATATCATGTGCAAACATCTGTTAAATTTAATTAAAACACAAATGTAACTTGAGTGTTAGCTTACTTCGACCACAGCGAGAGCTTCCTAAGCAAGAAACAATACCGCTGACATTACCACAACGTAAGCAAAATCATTTCAGCTTCGGTAATTTGGTAAAGTGAGAAGGTAAGTATGAAAATTGAATCGAAACTAAATTCTAAAAAAAGGGACATCCGAACTCACGTTGTAGTCCCTTTTGAGCTTGCGAACAAATTCCTGCAAGTGTTCGAATTGTTAAATAATGATAGCATCAAATAGACAATATATTGTGCCTGTGAGTATGTAAGTAGTGTGTGCATCTGTTGTGATATATAATAACTAAATCAATCTCACAAGTTATGCAGCTGACAGTCTGGGGTTGAATTTGGTAATGTTAAGTTGTTGTATGATAGGTCACTGCAAAAAAGGAAAGAGAACATGATATAGTATAAGTTATAAACAACAGTACACGATTAAAAAGACTGGTTGGAAAATTTAGTCTACAGACTCTATAGGTGGTTCATCATATTATGTGCCGCATCATTATGGGTTACCATCCATAACCACACGAATGTGGATATACAGAAATACTCTGATTCAAGAATAGTGATGCTATACAGTATATAAGAACCGACGTGCTACATCATGAGTTCCATTATTTTCAGGCATGTAAAAGATAAAAATAAATTATACTCATGGTAAATACGTACATTCTGTCACCATCTGTCAGCATCCAGGCTGGTAATGGTCCATCTAGAGAGTTGCCGGTGAGATATCTGGTAAATTTCAACGTTTATTACTTTCCAATATCACTATACTGAAGTTTTTTGTTGTTAAGCCTGGTTGTAGTTCATATCAATTTCAAAGGAAGTTTCTATCTGATCCTTTTACACAAACAACCAGGTCTTAAGAGATTTGTTAAACAACAAATCTTCATGCTCTTCAACAGGAAAAACAAATGGAGGCGTGCCTTTTCTATTTAAACTTGCCACTGTAGATTAAAAAAGTACCCTTACATGTAATCTGTGTTTGATAGGGCAGAGAAGGTGTCCGGAATAGGTCCAATCAAGTGGTTGAAACTCAAATCTCTGCATAAGAAATACTAGATATATATTACAATATGAAATGCGAAGTACGCTATCAAATATTTACGATTTTGATGCATGAGAGTTGATGTGTTCACAAGTACTATGGTTCCTGAGCATTTATAAGCTTAGTATAGGAATCTACTCACACGATTTTCAAGCCACTCATTTCCCCAATGTAAGGTGGCAACTCTCCGACAATATTGCAACTCCTAAGGATTCTGAATAAAAACTGCATAGTCAATCCCAGATATACAAGAGAGTTCAAAAAGAACCCATCAATATATGCAAGTTTAACACTTACAGTGTCTTTAATTTGCTTATTCTGTCAAGAGGTGGAAAAGATGATTCATTTCCTATCAGGTCGCTTATTCGCCTGAAGAATTAGGATCAGAAATGATGAATGTCATGCACCATCCTTTTTGTTTGATGAGCAAAAATTAAAAATCACAGTGGCTAGTTTACACAATCTTTTTAAGGGAATAAACTACTGATACTTCTCATGTGAAATGTAAATCAGTAAAGAGAAGCCTACTCACAAGTCGGTCAATCTGGTTAAGTTAGCAATCCCCGAAGGAATTGGTCCTGTCAGACCACTACCTTGTATGACACTGCATTATGATAAAAGGCAGACGTTATACATTTGTCCGGTAATATGTGAGGAAATAGAGTAGACAACATCAGAGATTGAAAAAAAAATCATATTGAATTAATTCAAGTCTCACAGTTTCTCAATATTTGTCCAGTTCTGAATGAAAGTAGGAATTCTCCCAGAGAAGTTATTATCGCTGATACGGCTGCAAGCAGTAAATGTTAGTAAGAATTAGCATAACACTCAAGCATGTAAGCTTATGTGAATCACCAGATGAAAAACTTACAAGTCCCTGAGTGTGGTCAATCTTCCCAGACTTCCTGGTAACTCCCCACTCAAATTGTTCGACGTAAGAAATCTTCACAAATTAACAAAGTCATTAAGTAAGTCATCTCAAAATTGAAATGCAGGGAGGATGCCGAAGCAGAAAGAATGAAAAACATAAGCAATCCACAAAACATACAATGCCTTTATGAAATATTGAAACATCATTGAGATTATTGAAGGCCTTACATTCTCTCGATACGAGGTAAATTCCCAAACTCCGGAGGTATAGTACCAGATATCTGATTGTACTCCAGAGTCCTGAAAAAATTGTCAGGAAAGACATGAATCAAACCCATCCCCTCTGCCTTGTAATGAAGATTTAAACCAAACAAGATAACAAATTGCATTAAAAACACAAGTAGGATTTGAGATAACATTACAGGTTGGCCAATGTACTTATGTTCGCAAGTTCTACTGGCAATGGACCGGTAACACGATTTCCAATGAGGGAGCTGCAGCAATTCAACATTTTCCATTCAGTCACACAAAAAGTCCTATGTATCTTATATAACCAAAACTGATGGAAATTTAAGCGAAGGCAATTAACAGCATACATGTTCACCAATCTCATGGAGCCCCATTCCGGAGGAATTGTACCGTTGAGGTAGTTGCGCGTGAGATCTCTGTGGCAAAAACATAACACCAGTGACCAGACTACATCTAAGCTAAAGCTTTCATACCTTAATAGTAATACATTGACATCTTATGCAAAATAATTGCTATAACTTGAAGTTACATACATTTCTTTTAGGAAAGGGAGCCTTGCAAGCTCTGGTGGAACTGTTCCTGTCAAACTCTGGGCTTTAAGAATACTGCCAACAAGAAATATGAATATATGATGAGTTTCCAACAAAAAAAATTCGGACAGAACAAAACATTTACTGTTAAGGATTTTGGCCAATAGAATGATCCTGGTGAAACTTACATGCTAACAACATGGCAAACAGTGTTGTTGACGAAAGAGCAGTTACAAGTAACTGCATTTTCGAAACCTTTCTTCGGATTCAAGTCGGTCCAACCCGATAAGCCGGAGCATGGATTGACACTAAAATTCCAATCAGTTTTTCCTAATGTTCTTGCTATCGCTTGCAAAGATAAAACTGCCAGATAAAACCACAAGTCAGAATTACTAAACTGAAAACAATCAAACATGACTGGTAGTTGTAGTAATTCAGAAACAGAGCAATGGCAGCAAAATTAAGATACCTTCATCACGAGGAAGAATTTGTCCAAATGCAAAACCCAGAAACAAACTGAATGCAATAAGTCTAACTGTAAAGGAAACAGGAAGAAGAAGAAATGGCATGGTTCTTTCACACGATTAATGACATGATGCAAAGCATATTTGAGAAAGTTGAAGATGAAGTAGACAAGTACTAGTTTCATAATTGCAAATGGTAGTTGAATTATGAGCCGTACGGTATGATCAAATTTAATATTTACTTATAAGTTTGTGTATAGTAATTTTGAAATTAAGATCGGGTTCTAATTCATATTTTACAAAGTATAGAAGGAGTGATTTTTTATTAAATATAGAAATTCAACTTTTTCTATTTAAGGTATGTGGATTTTTATTCAGTATATGTGAGCTTTTATGTGTAGATTTTATTTAGGGTCAGTGTGTTTTTATGTGGATTTTTATTTTACTTGTAAATTTTTGTATACTATCTGTGAATTTTTATTTAAGTTATGTGAATGTTTACGTTGTTTGTGAGTTTTTATTTAAGTTTTGTGAATATTACTATAAAAAAAGTGAAACTTTTATATATAATGAAAAATCCCCTCCTTTCCTAGACTATTTCTTTTTATTTCAACTTAAGCTCAATCCTTTTACTACACTACCCTTTGCAATTCATAATTGTAATTCTTAAAATAAATTTTATTTGCATAATATGAATTTTTGTAAAAGTCGAGTTAATTAAATGTCTTGCATTATCCGAAAATTCCAATTCCATTAGCCAATTACACGGTTGATTGAATTGGTCTTATTGTCAAATTACCAAAAAATGAGTAAGTATATTAATACGGGAAATTTTTCTAATTCATAAGAAAATTCGGTTCCCACAATAAAAATCAATCAGTAATTTTTATATAGAAATATCTAAATAAACAAGATACTCTCACATAAATCACAAAACCCAACTACCTTTCTCTCTTTAAAAAAATCATAGTGAAAAATATCCATCTCTTTCTCTCTTCTCCTTCTCTTTCTCATCACTCTCCACATACTTGCCGGAAACATGTCCTCAAACGGAAACTATGGTGCTCCAAGTTCATTCATCTTTCTCATGCATGATTTCACTAGATTTATGTCGAATCTTGCCAGATCTTGCCGGATTTCCACTAGATCTTGTCGGATTTCCACTAGATCTTGTCGGATCTAGTTGTTAGAAGGTTTTAATTAACAAATCCATCTCGTTTTTTCATTAAAATCTCATTTGGAAGTGAATTTGACCTATTATTTTTGGTTTTCGGTGATTTAGAGATCTAAGTTTCCAGATCTTGAATAAGATCTTAAGTCTATACAATGAAAATTGAATCATATTATCTGGTGTATTTTAAGAGTTGGAGTTATAGTGTTAAACATAATTGTTATGGTTTTAGCTTGTGTTGAATGTTTCTACACGCTATTGTTTTAGAGCATATGTTATAGTTTTAGGATATATTATTGTAATATTAAATAGCAACGTTAGTGTTTTAGCCTCTGGTGAAATATTTATGATTTGATTTTTCGTAAATGTTTTGTTATAGGCTTGAAAGGTACTGTTATAGTTTTAAGATGCATTGTTATTGTTTGAGCATCGATGATACTGGTTTTAACTTTTATTGCATTTTGGGCTAAATAATTATTTTAAGAGTCATTGTTATAGTTGTAAGACAAAAAGGTATAATTTTTAGCATTAATATTACTATATTTAGCTTATATTATGTTGAATATTTTTATATGTTATTGTTTTTATCGCATATGTCATAGTTTTAGGACCCATTGTTGTAATTTTTAAGCATCAACATTACTGTTTCAGCTTATAAGATATATTTATTATTTGATTTTTTACAATGTTTTGTTATAGTAGGCACTTTAATAGTTTTCTATATCAATGTTACCGTTTTAATTTGTGTTGTATATCCTACTTTGTCATAGTTTTAGATGTACCGTTTTGGTTTTAACTATTAATGTTTATGTTTTAGTTTGTGTTGTATGTTACTTCTTTGTTTTTAAGCACTGACTTGATAGTTTTGATGAGAGTTGTTATGGTTCTAACCCGGTTAGTGAATGGTTTAAGCAGGCGATGAGGATGGCATCGAGTTTAATGATAGGTTTTTCAAAGGTCTCATTAGAGCAACAAGCACAAGAACAAAATCAACAAAAAGGCAAACAGTCGAAGTCCATGAATGAGTTTAACCGGAATAGTCCTATTTTAACAAGCTCGGGTTACATTTTGCAACAAAAAAACACCGAATGAACATCTATTGCATTTATTTCTATGAGAATAGATGTTTTAAAACATTTAGATGATTGTATGTTTCAATTTTGTAATGATTGAATGTTTTAAATAGTTTATTTAAATTTTGTTTATTGGTGTTTTAGTGGTGTCTAAAAAACTTTTATACTTGTTTAATAGTGGTTTATGATATTAGTTTGTCACTTAAAATTATAACAAGCCATCTTAAAACTATAATATAGCTCCTTAAAACTATTAAACCTTCTCATAAAAAAAATAAAAAAGGTTAAAATAATAATTGAAGCATACAATTCCGACGCATTGAAACCATTACATCATCATTTAAAATAGTAACAAAATGTGTTAAAAATGTAACTGAAATTTTCAATAATAACAACCTAAAAACTATAACATAATATAATAAAAGTATAACGAAAGAGGTGTTTCTCAGAAGTTTTTTAAGCAACTCGGACAGTCATGCCGTTAAAACTCAAGAATCTCAAAAATATTGACTTTCCTATTTTTTAATAAAATCTTACATCTTCTAAGACTTTGGCCCAAAATATTGATATGCGGTACTCGCATATGGACTTTCAGCTTATTATTATTGTTGAGAAAAATTGCCGGGTAGACTATTAATTATAGAATATAATTTAATAAGTTTAAATCATATAATATATTGTAAGGAAAATATATTAAAATGAAGGGTAAAAGGAGGAATATTAATTAACTAGTAAATTCTAACCGCCTGATGTGATAAATAAATAACAAAATGGTCCCTGAATTTAAACAATAGCCAAAAAGACACATAAAAAATAGTAAAATACAACGTCTTCAGTCTTCAAGTGGCTGTATGATTCGAAACTTGTTGAGCAAACGTCAAAATCAGATACTTTTATGTTAAATTCACTGCAAAAATACTAACAATTAACGACGGAAAACAGTGACGGATAAAATTCCTCGTTAGCTAGCTAGCGACGAATTGCTAGCTCTAACGACAATAAAATATGTTGCTAGGTCTAACGACTGATAAACTTATCAGTCGCTAACTAGCGACGGATAAACTTATTCGTCGCTAACTAGCGGCGGGAAACTTATCCGTCGTTAAATCTAACGACGGATAGATTTATTCGTCGCTAACTCGTTGACCGAAAAATAAAATAAAAATATAACAACTGATAGATTTATCCGTCGCTAAATAACGACGGATAAATCTATCCGTCGTTAGAAACCCTAAAATATTTCATATAATCCCCATCAGCCGTCATCTCCACTCTTCATCCTTCTTCTCTTCTTCCTCCTCCACCACCCTTCCCCTTCCATCTCCTCCTCCACCACCACCACCACCCTTCCTCCTCCATCTCCTCCACCACAACCACCACTCTTTAACTCGTTGCCGCCACCACCTCCTTCCTCCTCCATCCCCCGTATTCCTCCACCACCACCACTGCCACCACTCTCTTAACTCGTTGCCACCACCACCACCATCCTTCCTCCTCCATCACTTCCACCCTTATTCCTCCACCCCACTCCTCCACCACCACCGCCCCCCCATCCCTGTTTCGATCTCCACCATCCGCCTCGATCTCCACCACCATCTCCGACTACCAAGAAGAAAGTGATGCAGATCCGTTCACCACCTCCATCCACCAAGAGATCTCTGCGGCCAAGAAGATTCCGATCCTTATCTAGATCTAGAATTTGTAATTATTATATTATAGAATTAAATGTAAGTTTTATTAATTTTGTATTTTCTTATATGCATTATTGTAATTTCTTATTAATTATTTAATATTGTATGAAATTGTCAGTTTATCCGTATTGAATAAAATTATCAGATTATTCCTATTGAATAATCGAATACAATTGTCGATTTATCCGTATTAAATATTCATATATAAATGTTAGTTTATCAAAAAATGAATAAAATTATCGATTCATTCATATTGAATATTCGTATAGAACTTTCCTATATACAATTATATTGGAAAATCAATCGGAATAGGTTTTGAAAAATTAAAAAAAAATAATTAAAATCTGCAAGATTTAGCGACGGATAAACATTATCCGTCGCTAAAATCACGAATTAGAAAGAACTCTCCTAATTCGTGTTAACGACGAATAATTTTATTCGTCGTTAAGTATAACGACGGATAATTTTTTATTCGTCGTTAAATTTAATGACGGATAATTATCTGTCGTTAAGTTTTTAACGACGTCCGTTTTAACAACGGACGTCTTAATCGTTGCTAGACGGACTAACGACGAATCGGGAGGTTTTTATCGATGGAGAATTCCGTCGTTAGATTGTCAGTTTTTTTAGTGAATAATAAAATTATTAAATATATATAATGTTTTTTTATACTATACGTTAATACTATTTTTTCAGGTTCGGGTCGTTCTGAAGTATTCAGTGAGTAAAAATTCACCAAATTCATAAGTGCTAGGGAATAGGGAGCATACATCTAAATAAATTTATAATAATGCTTGGTTGACTTGGGAAAGCTCACACCTAGCATTAATGTGTACGTGGAGACCAATTTTCTTCCAAACCTTTCTTTTGATAAAATTTGTTGAATTAAGCAAAACTTCGAAGAGATCTGTAATGAGTTTGACCAAATATACCATATAGATTAGCTAGTTTCCCTAGCGATGCATCTTTTTCAATATGAGAGTGTAATGGAACGTTCATATACAACATTTCATTAATTGCAGGTAATTTTGACTGATTTTCATGTTAATAAGAAAAATTGTATTAAGTAAACAATAAATACTGCTAATTTAACATATACAGTATGTCAATAAGTTTCATTCCCGAATCTAATTAGCTTTCGTGACTGATTTTTGAGTTTTTTCTTTATTAAATTGAATAAAATAAAATTTATTTATAACATTGGTCGTTTAATTACATTTGAAATATTTATTGATCGCGGTTTTCAGATTTAATAGCTAATGACTATAATTCTATCATCAGATTCCGTAATGTTTAATAATGAATTTTCCATTAAAAAAAAATCTACCATTGACCAAGAAGTGTTTCATTACAGAAGGTTAGTATGAAAATTATATTGCAACCGCATTTTGTTTTCTACACTGTTGCATGTGAAGACCAAGAGAACATCACAAGTCACAACACAACACACACTGAAAACTGAAAAGTGAAGGCTTTTAAAATATGGGGTGGGATAAAATAAAATATATATACACCAAACAAATAAGCTGATGATACTGATTGTACTTAGTCATCAATATCATGACCTCTCTTCTCCCAGTAAGCTGTATCCATAGTGATTGGATACAGATCGCCAGTAGATGCTGATGACCCTGTCCATGGCACATCCATTGATACACTCTGGCTCTGCCCTTGATCATCACTGCCCTGCTTCGTTGATTGCTCCTCCTTAGACTTCATCGTTTTAACCGAGACACTTGAGTCTGAAACAACGTTCTCCGCACCAAATCTTCCTTCAAGCATGCTTACCACAGATGACATATTCGGTCTTTCTGTTGCAACGACATTTGTACAGAGGAGTGCAACTTTTATGGTTGTCAAAACCTCTTCCGCGTTGTATTTTGAGTCCAATCTTGGGTCTACAAGTTCTAACAACTTCCCTTGCTCATTCAAGGTATTGGCCTAAGAAAATGGCACAGAAAGAGGTCCCATCTTAATTAATATCAGTACATAGCAA
>JAYMSP010003457.1:0-19651 GCA_036897095.1 Plantago elongata
TGTATCTGATACCTTGACAAATTGCAGTGTCTTTCTCGTTAGTGTTTAAATATTCACCTAGTTTTGCGTAAGCATTCGATTAATTCTTCCACCACTTAGTGGCAATGGGTGTGTTTTATCCAACCCATGGCCTAAAATAAAAGAATGGCCACCACATTAGTTGATTTTGGATTTTCAATTTACAGTGTAAACCTGTTTTATAAAAATTTCAAGCAAAAAAAATTTCAAGAAGGAAAAAAAAAAAAAAACGCTCAGCCCGGCAAAACCCATCCATTGCCAAGACTACACACACGTATATATTTATATATACTAGCTATACATGATGATCATCAATATGTATCCCTCCGTCTCTCTGGGCTAGGTTAATTTTCAACCTCTATTTTCTAATTTAATTCTCAATTTCATACTTAGATATTTGGGGAATTATATTGAGATTCTTTTTAGGTCGATCCTTTCGTCCCATCTTCGAAATCGGTCCTTTCCCATCCTTGCCCATCTCCAACTGCTTTATGTTTAGTTCCTTTCATTTTTGTTTAGGGTTCAAACCGGGTCGAAAGTAGGTCTAACTGTCAGTCTTGACTCAAAATTAAAACGAAATCCTGAAAACCCTAGACAGTAATCATCCAGCCGCTTTTTCTTCTTTCCCATTTTCACGATTTCTCCAGTCTTTCCAGAAAACGGCGCGGCACTGAGAGACGGTCAGACGGTGAACTTAAACTCGAGCAACTGAGGACAGGTTCGTATTTTTTGATACTGAGTTCTAATTTGTATTATGAATCTGATTTTTATATGTAACTGGATTTTGAGGGGGAACCCCAGAAATTATAAAATTGGGGTATATCAAATTGAAATCATATTTGATTCTAAGTTTCTCACTGAGTGTAGATGAATGTATAATCATTTTGTATATAAAATTAATTCATTTTGCATTTTTGGTTGAGTGCAGACCCCTTTTGTTATCTCGAATCAAATTTGGCAGATTTTCGGAATTTGTTAAGATGTATTGCTCCCAAAGTTAGAAAACTGATTGTCAGGTGGTATAGACACAAGAAATGTTGAGGAAAAGAGTAGTTTCGCTGCTATCAGCATCGGTACGTGTTACTAAGACGAATTGCCAAAACCAGATATGTACTTTCGCCCCGCTGCAACATGCTTTGCTGCAGTCTCAGCCTGGTGTCACGAAGCCGAGTTGTCAATTACAGGCTGTTAGGGCTTATAGCTTGTTATCGTTGAACGATTTGAGGGATAATCCTGGTGCAACACACCAGAAGACAAGAAAGGGTCGTGGAATTGGTTCGGGTAAGGGGAAGACAGCCGGTCGTGGCCATAAGGGTCAAAAGGCCCGTGGTACTCATAAATTTGGGTTTGAGGGTGGCCAGACGCCTCTTCGCCGCCGTCTCCCAAAGCGTGGTTTCAAGAATCCTTTCAGCCTCACATTTCAGGTATGCATGTTAGTTTATTCATATTTTATATTTATGTTAGATTTGCAGGAAAATTATTGATAATTTTGGTGATGTGGTTGTGCTACGGTGTAGTATTATTAATGGAATTTTTGGTGAGATCAGTTGTATTCTTTGCTGAATGCTTGTTTTTATATAATGGTTAATTCTTGTGGCATTCCTTACATAGTTACATAGTACCTGACTAAGACCTTGTTTACCGCTAACTTTTCAATTAGCTTTTCAGCTCAATGAGTTTTTTTATAAAAGCGCACAGCTTTTTAAACAAGCTAGCTGGTTTGACAAGCTAATCATTAGCTTCTTGAAAAACAAAGCTACCATACCAGCTACCTTTTCAACTGCCAGCTACCTTTTCAGCTACCAACTAGCTTTCCAGTTGCCAGCTACCTTTTCAGCTAGTTTTGCTAAATAGAGTTTTGCTAAATAGAGCTTAAATCTGATTTATATGTTGGCTTATCATTTTCCTTAGAGGCCGTTTGGTTTGGGGTGTTTTGTAATGGTCTTTGGAAAACATCACTCGAAATACCATGTTTTGTTTTACAAATATGAAATACCAAAGCCCACTAAAAATCCAAACTCACCAAAATCTTGAATTTCCAGCCCCCAAAATTTGTTTTTCGAAATACCATTTAGAAATATCCACCTAGAGTGGATTATTGGGATTAAATTTGGGCCCTAAACCCATCCTTTATACATTACAGTATAGCCTTCAAATCTTCAGAACCCCTTCATGTCTCCATCTTCTTTCTACATGTCTGAGATTGGCAAGCTCCATTGGAATTTTTCTCTTACTTTGCTTTATCCATCACGTTGTTAAGTTAAATATGGTGCTTTTAGTTTTAATAAATTCATCATCAATACATGGTTTAATTATAGGTTCATGATATAGGTTCTTTATCATGGCCAAATGAGATGTGATTTGATAAATCACTAATTCATTGTTAGGCGTTTACATTACATGCTTATAACGTAATAAGTTCACCGAGCTGATAAATTAACTGATAAGGTCATGCTAAACAGAGCCTTTGATATAAATGTGTGGTTGCTTTCTTTTTATTGTAATTTTCATTAATTATTAATTTTCATAAAAAAAACTTATAGCGGGATGGTATTATAATACATTAAGAGAAAACCCGAAATTTTGTTGTTTGTACGAAATATGGTACTTCGATTTCAAATGCCATGTCTGCTCAATGACACCAAACATGGTATTTATACTGAATACCAATCTGAATTACCATAGTTTTTTAACGGGCCTAAATACCATGATTTTGTGAATAGCATATACCATGTTCAAACCAAACGGCCTCTTAGAGATGGTCACCTCTTTGTATGTCTAGGGATGTATTTGGTCTCTGACTGCAATCCTCTAATCCTTTTATTGGTATAACCTTTTTTAGTGTAACATTTGGAGTGTTTGAAAGATCTCATTTATTCTTAGTGAAGTAATTGTATCATAGGAAAGGGCGAGATGTCCAGGCTGTGTTAAAATGATGATTTTTTGTTGAATATAAGGTTTTATATATGTTTTGTCTATAGATTATGATATATAGCATCTTGGCAGCAGACTTGAATCAGTCTAGCTCTTTTTGTGCAGTGGTATGTATTGTGTCTAGCTGAGACCTCAGCTGTAGATTTTTGTAAATGTGGCAAGATGGTTCACAACCATATTGTTGCAGACTTGTTAATCTGTTTTCTCTTCTCCCTCCTTTTTTATAGTAGATCATAGCTAATCTATGGATCTTTTGTTAAAATTCAATACTCCCGAGTTATCTTATGTGCTGATGATATACATATTATTTTTTCATGTATTAGATAAAGATGTAACAAATGTACGCAATTTAGATAAGCACACCTGTATGCAATTAGTATTGAAGATGGTTAGTGTACTTAATCTGGTATATGATAAGATGTCTCTATATTATAGACATGTATGAAGCTCAACTGTGACTTGTACCTCTAAACCACATAATAACCACAACTGTCCACAAGTCACATATATGTGCAAGATATTTATTGAGCTCTGCTATTGGATAAGCTTGGTTCGGTTCTTCATATCTCTCCGTGTGAAACCAAAAGGAAATATTGAATTATTGCAAGCCCTAAGAATATGATTGCTGACTGTATCAGAGCCGTATCAATATATGTAGGGATGATTATAAATTACAAACACCCTATCAATTATGTGAAGTCGGATAAATTTTTCAGTACACCAACCCACCTGGTGCTTCTGAATGGACTGTTTGGTCATTCATTGAAATGGAAACACAATATGAAACAATGTAAAAATATAATTAACCTTAACTTGATGTTTTACCTATATGTTAATACCATAATACGAGTAATATTTAGTTAACTAGGTCCATTTTTTCTGTCTCGAGATTTGCAACTTTTTTGAAAATCTTGGCTTGAGTTTAGTTGTTTTTGCTTTTAAAGCCAGTATCCAACTTCAGGCTTTATGTTCCTGGTGTTCGTGCTTCAGATTGCAGTCAATAGAAAGCATATTTGTCATCCTTATAATGAATCTCTCTACTTTTGCAGCCATGTGGCTTGGGAAAAATTGCAACACGCATAAATGCTGGAAAGATAGATTCTTCTGAATTAATCACAATGAAAACCCTTAAAGTAAGCATTGCTACATGATACAATAAACTTCCTTGATTCACTTTCAGTATTATTTGGTATCTGAGAACATGGTGTTGCCTCTAGGATACCGGGGCTATAGGAAAGCAAATTCGTGATGGAGTGAGATTGATGGCACGTGGATGGGAGGAGATAAAATGGCCCATCCATATTGAGGTAAATGTTTTTTATAATTATTATTACTGTTTTATCATTTATGCATAACCTATACTTTGGGGGCATTTTAGCTCCCATACAGTATATACTTGTATAGGTTCTAATCTGCTATACTTGAAACGAATTAGAAAACCTGGACATCTTTTTTTTTTAGTTTCAATCAGATAGTATATACTGTTATAGAGGCATACTTTAGCTCACTCCCAAATCTTAATTCTGAATATAGCTTATATAGTTATTTTATTACAACTCATGTATCTTGAGATAGTTGTTTTAGTAGAGTCTAGTACCAAAACTTTCCTTCTCTCGCTTTTTTTTTCTGGGTAACATTTTATATTATAGTGGCCTTGAATTTGTACTAGACTTGAAGTTAGAAACGCCCCAATAGATACAACAAATAAAAAGGAAAGATCCTGAGATGAAAACCATATTATTAGTAAGAACAACTCACTTGATTCGTATACCACTGACTCTTGGTAAAGAGAACATTATCGATTTGTAAAAACAGCTAAAGAGCAAATAATCTATTTGTAAACTGACTGTTGGTCCAATGAACAAATGGTGAAGTAATAGAGGAAAATATCCATTCTTTTGAGCTTATCATCAAGCAGTTAGAGATAGTAAGTTTCTCCACAACCACACTGACTACTTGAGTCTTGACAATCTAAAATCCCTCCTTAATTTTAGAAACTTACAGATAAATATAAAAAGATATTGCTAGAGATCTCGGATTTCAATATCCATGTAAAACAATTATCAATTAAATAGTAGGGTTAAAGATTGTGAGATTTGTTGTCCCTTAGTCTGTGTATGCTTTCCACCTTTCGACCACTGACATTGTGATTTTGATGCACTTGTCTGGCAGAAGTTACGCAGTAGATGTCTGAGATTTAATTTTTGACTTACACTGCCTGAGATTAAAATACATGGTGTGCTGGTTTTAGCTTATTAACAGAGTGATGATTGATGAATATGTTCGGCCGCTGCGTAGAGTTTGTTGAAACTTGCAAGGTTGAGTAGAGTTGGCGAATGAAATACTGCTTTGTATGGGACTGTGAACTGAATCTGTATTTATGCTTGATAATAGTTCACCTTCTTTCATTTGATTAATATTTACAAGAGGCTCGAGTTTTGTCTTTCCATCCTTTTTCCTTTTCCTAAAACAGGTATCAAGGGTAACCGTGAGAGCAAAAGCAGCAGTTGAAGCTGCTGGTGGTTCAGTAAGAAGAGTGCACTACAACAAATTGGGACTACGAGCATTGCTGAAGCCCGAGTGGTTTGAGAAGAAGGGGAGACTTCTCCCTAGGCCAGCAAGGCCTTCACCCAAACTCAAAGATAAAGTTGATAGTACTGGACGTCTGCCTGCCCCAACCAAACCAATACCGTTTTCTCCTGAGGAAAAAGAAGCCATGGCTGCTTAAATGGTGGGATGGGTTACACATAAATTGCAAGGCGTGCACAAGTTTATCAGAGTGTTTCACATAGTTCCAGCTTAATAACCGTCCTATTTTCTTATGGTTGTTCAAGGACACAAAGACCCCTTGAAATACTTGGGACAATTTCTGAATTTGGTGCAGTAGTGTTGTGACCTCTAAATTTGGATGTCGTCTTGTTTATGACAATGATGATACGAAATCTCTGACTTTGGAGTTATGGTCATGACCATCACTTGTCACAATGGAACTGAAACACTTACCTCATGGTTTTCTTTATTTTTAGTAAACCTTGTTCAAATTCTGTCTTTTCGTTTGTAAGATCAGCTTGTATTGGTGAAGCCAAAAATGGTTTTATAATCTTTAAGTTTGTCTCTAAGAATGGCCTGTATCAGCGGTTTTATACTTGACAATTCGAAGCCGAGAAAGGCTAGAGGTTCAATCCTTGAGGGTCATGCCTTTGTTCCAAGACAGTAGCATTATTATGAACAGAAAGCTTTCAACATTGCATAGTAAACACATGACACTATTTATTAAATGAAACATACTTTTGACGAAAAATACTTTGTACATATTGCAAAAAGTTTTTTATGTATTAAAAATATAAATAGCGATCCAATTTTTTAATTTTGTAACAAAACCCTTCAATCTCAAATCTTTGAACAAGAATATGTGGAATTATACAAATGATAATGAATATGAAGATTTATGTCATTTTAGTATAATTGTTACTAATACTTAATTAGCTAAAAGTTTATCGAAACATTTAAAATTTTAAAAAAATAGTCAAATCACTCAAACCGATTATTTTTTGACTGTTTTCGGTTTGACAATTCAGTAGCGATCTGGCAGTCTTATTGCCACAGAGCCTAAGTTGATATTACTAAGAACATATAGTATATTAGTGAAGAGAACATAGCCTAAGTGGCATAGAACATGGAATACGCTAAAAAAAATAAAGAAAAAACAAGGGGGGAAGATGTTCACCCATATAAATATAGTTGATATTACTAAGAACATATAGTATATTAATGAGAAGATCATACATATACACGTTAGAACATAGAAAATTACAGTAATGGACATAACTCAAGGATATATTATAAAAACCAGAGCATAAAATGATTGTCATGTTATAAATGGAAACATGGTACATATTCTAGAGAACATGAGAAATATTGTTGATAACATAGACATATACGAAAGAATTTAAAAATGTTGTATACCTTATTTTTTCAAATCTAAGTTGATGATTGAGGCTGGATTTTGAATAAAAACATTGTCAACTTTATACGGAGTTACTACGGTGAGATAGTTGTCGTACTACTTCTTAAAATGAGATAGTAGCCGTACAACAAATGCGATTAGATCTCAACCGTTGATTTTGTGTACGACTACTCCAACTATGTACGATAACTAAAAAATAGTCGCTCTAGCTAATTAACAATTATACCCTTCATGCATAGTGCAAAATTATAAATTTAAAAATATAATTTACATATAAAAATAAAATAAAACGATAAGAATAATAAGAAAAAAAAAACAAAAATACTAAGTACTAACATGAAAAGGAAAAAAAAGCTAACGCACGACCAGTGATCGGTATCACCAGTATCTATGTTAGGAGTATATTTTAGTGTTTTCGATCAATCACATGTTGACAACAATAATGATTTAAAAATATAATAACTCTTTGTTTAATAGTAAATTATTTATAAACGGTCACACACGAAGATACGAAATAATGAAAATGGAAGAAATTGGACACTATTTAGTAGAAGTAGTATAAAAAGAAAACCTGGTACAGTTGCAGCTGCAAATAGAAGACGCCACCGCAAAACGGGTCCGTCGTTTTCCGAGTTCAATTCGATTACTCCTACCGCCCACCATCGTTGTTATTTCTCTTCAACACCCAAATAACAATCACCAAACATTGCTGCCCTTGTTAGTAAAGGTTGCATCTTTTTCCTCAATTTCTCATCAGAATATGTATCATTCACTACTATCCTGTTCTATCACCTTATTGTTCCTTCTGCTAATTCATTGCTTTCTTTTTTTTTTTGAATAAGTCTGCTAATTCGTTGCTATATTCTATTTGATTTTCCATTCAGCAGATTGAACTCAATTTAGAATAATAATGGGTACTGCGACTATTGACGATTCCTCACTGAAAGACCTTAATGCTGATTTATTGGATGTTGGGAACAAGCTTCTTATGCTTGGATTTTCCTCCACTGATGAGCTACTCATGCTTCTTGAGGTATCTATCTACCCTTTCCCCTTTCTGGGTTTTTTCTGACTGCATTTCTTTTATCTTAATTTCCTGTAAAGGTTCCAGCTTTATCCTTTTCTTGTTTTTATTTTTTTTAACCAATAGAACACCCACCTCCTAGGTTTGAGTCGGGTTTCGGTTTAATCGTGTTCTGGTGGAGGAACTGAGCTGTAATTGAACATAACTTATCTACTCAGTTATCTGTATATATGTGCTACATCATGGTATGGTAATTGTGAGAAATGACTACTTGTTCAACTATGATTGAAGCTACAAGTATAAATATTTTTGCCACGTTTATTAAATGGGAAGCAACCTTTTAGTTAAACTGAGAAATGTAATATCGACTATTATATTTGTACTGATTTGCTTGCTGATGTGTCTCAATGGGACAACGTTATGGTACCAGATACCCTCTTCTGCTAGATTTCAGATGGTTTATTGATTTATCAACGGCCAAATTTAGTGTAGTGCAACCTGGAGTGTAATTTTACTTATTTCGTACGAGCAATGCCATATTTTTATAATCTAACAATTGTGTTGGTCCCTTTTCCCGTGAGAGGTGGTTAGATTATAAAAGTATTTCTCTCGAGGTCCTCTTTACTTCAGGCATAGTTGTCATTAGCGTTTATAGCGAGTAGTGAGGCTGTGCTTCATTGCTATGCTAAATGTTAAATTAACAAAATATAGCAGGCACTATATTTTAGTTTTTGAAAGAGAAAGTAAACGTCTTTAGCTTAATTATAATACCTGAATAAAAGGAGATCAAATTCCCAAGCTTCTAAAATTTCATGATAAAGTGAAGTCTATGGAGTCTAATTACCTACTTATTACACTATATTTGCTAAGTAGCTGGTGTTGGATGAATTCCTGACCAATAACATCATAGCCATATAAAGCTTTGTACTGGAAACAAACCTCCAAGGTAAAGCTTTCTTTGTAACAGACACCAGTTTAAATTCAAGTTCAAGGTAAAGCTTTCTTTGTAACAGACACCAGTTTAAATTCAAGTTCAGATTTCTCAACTAGATGTTGCCGGGGAAAAATGATTAAAGTATGAGCAGCAAAAAGCCATACGTGACTAAACTCCCGATTAAGATTAATGAATATGAGCGTTTAATAACAGCAGTGGTGTAAGAATATCTTAGTGCCTCGATCGGAGCCTTATAACATAGTTCTTCCTAACGCTAAAATGTGCAAAGATGGAAACATGCTACCTGTTACTGCGTCACCCAATCATGGTAGAAACTACACCCAGTTCTTTGTTGAAGCTGTGCAGGAACCCCAAGCCTAACCGATGCACTGTCAAATTAAATAATGGGCAATCCTCTGCATTCCTTAATAATATACCTTTCCCAAAGTCACCTGTAACTAGTAATATCAATAAAGAAAAATTTGGGAATTGATCTACTTGTGTTGAAGAACTATTATGATTTTTATTTTATTTGTTAGGATTTGTATTTTGTTGTTTATTATTTTAATTCAATTCAATATGTTCCCCTGGCCACCCAATCCTATCCTGGCAAGCCAGGGTTATATCGATTGCAACAACCTGGAAAATAGCATATAAAAACAAAAACCATTATATTGGAAGAAGGCCAGAAATTATATGTCAGAAAGTTTAGATCAATGAAAATCATATATACGCATCTATGGCAACTAACAATCTGTAACTAAAGAGTTTCCTTATGACATGTGAGGTTATTGATGCAAGATTAAACAAAAGCAAACCCCTCCGACTCCAATAGTTTTCCAAGCAGTGTTATCAATCCTGGATCGCGCAGGTTGGGGTTGGCCTTAAAAATCTGGGATTTACCTAAGGTTATTTACCACAAAATCACTATATCGGCCTTATTCAGCCACAATTTTTTGGGATCCTGGTCTGGGAATCCACAGTATCACCTAGGACACTAAGCAACCCGGGGTGGAGGTATCTATCCCGGGCAGGCCTGAAAAAGCTCTGAGATAGCGGAATCATGGCGGGATTGACAACGCAGCTCCCAAGTTCTCGACACCTCATGTACCCTTCAGCTTGCCTCAGTGAAATTCCACCAACGGGAACCAGCTCCATGAAACTAGAGGCTAGGTCAAATTAAGAATCACCACTGCAACCACACATTTATGTTCTCAATTCTCTCATACCAAAAGTGTCTTCCTCACACCCAATTTTCCCTGAAATGCTCGAGGACATAAGTGGATAAACTAGTCGATCAAATGATCTCATTGTTGTGGAGTTAAGGGTCGAGCTGCTTAGTTTGCATTGGCTTGCAATGCCTCAGTGAACTGCTGCATAACTATCGTCATCTGTTGCATTGGATCTGGTGCAGTGTTAGTGGGTACACCAAGCCTGACAAGAGTCTGTACTTCTTCCTCTACATGCATTATCCATTCTATGAGGATGCCAGTTAGCTATTTCTCCGGAAATTATCCTCAAAAGGGTTCTATTGAGGCAGGGGCTTGCTTAATAGTACTATCAAATTAATTTAAAATAATTACATGCAAGTCAATGTGTCGCTATAACATGGTAATTTCATGAGAGAGGCTACCGTTGGTCTTGGAATTGTTATACCTACACTTCTGACTAGAGGCTGGATCTAAGCAGGTATAACAATGCCACAGAAATCTTTTTGTGAGAACTTATCATGTCATAACAATGGCGTATACTTGCATGTAATTGCTTTAATATTAATATATCAATCATTCCTCTGTGTAAGTTAGATTCGTAGATAATTTGCTAATTAATGCCGCTCTCATAGAATGGATTATGCATGTAGAGGAGGCAGGACAAAACTGTAATGAACTGGGTGGAACCCCACATGACACCTGGATCTAATGCTGCGTCAGATCTAATGCAGCAGTGTACAACGGCTATGCAGTGGTACAGTAAGGGATTCCAAGACAATGCTAAATGTGTGGCTCTACCCTACCCCACCACAATCAGGGGATTGACAATTTCTGTGTTTCGATCCTCAAAGATTTTTGGGCGAGCCGGATTCTTCTAGGAATTCAAATTTTGGTTAAAGGAAAACAATTACATATTCAGCATGCTGCGCTATGGTCATGCTCAAAGGTTGACTTAGCTCTTATGAAGCTGCTCTCAGCTGGGGCAAAGTGCAGCCTACTTGAGGTGCCAAGTACTTTAAATAACTACGAGAGTTGGAGGTGTCTAATTTTGAATTGATGACTTTATGTTTCAGTTCCTAAC
Organism: Plantago elongata; assembly: GCA_036897095.1. Lineage (NCBI taxonomy): Eukaryota > Viridiplantae > Streptophyta > Magnoliopsida > Lamiales > Plantaginaceae > Plantago > Plantago elongata. Next base: position 11,170 of record JAYMSP010003457.1, read on the forward strand.
TCTTTAGTTCATAAGCTGTTTTGTTTTTTCCTTTACTGGCATTATGGGATTTGAGCTTTCTAGCCTCCTTTAAATAAAAATATTTTCTTACATGCACTTTTTTCCGGGTGATTCCTTCCTCCACCAGTTATAAATCTAGACAAAATCGGGTTTGCGGAATAAGATAGCAGTAGATTTATCATCAAATATTTGAACAAAACTTCAACAATTCCATTCACATACTGCAATTCATATATTGGTAGACAAAAAAAAAAAAGAAAAAGAAAAAAAGAAGGGGCCCATAAAATGCAAATTGTATTTATAATATGGCAACAACTAGATATCATAATGTACAACAAATAGAGGAGACTAGTATATTATGCTATGGAATATGCGCATAGCGATGGGAAGCATCACTGTTGTAAATTTGAAGGTGATTAGACTGAGTCCATATATAATACCTATTCTAGATGATTTATTTAAAACTGTTGCTTTGTTTTGCAAGAAAAATGATTTACTGTATGTTTGCTTTTCTGTTGCTGTATCTGGATTTTGGAACTTAGATTTTACCTTCGGTTGATGAACTGATTAATTTATTGTCATATATTCTTTAGCTATTTATGGATTATAATTTGTATATTGCCATATTAAGATTCTTGCATATCGCTATGGCTTAAGAAGCGGTTGTTTGCACCCCTATGGGTTTATATCATAGCTCATAGCTGGCCTTGTCACTATGGTCTACTAATATATATTGACAACTATGCTTATAAGCAGTACTAAGTTATAACGTAAGTTTGACCAACATATCATTTATTGTCATAAGGTGAAAATAACGGTATTCTTTTGTTTCAGACAGCTGAGAGCAGTCTGGCAAAGGTATGGCAACAACCTCCGAAATCTACTGCAAAATCACTATTGCCGGTAATGAAGGCATTGATCACCGATGAACTGTTGAAACATGCTGATATGAATGTCCAGACTGCAGTAGCGAATTGTATGAATGAACTTACAAGAATTACCGCTCCGGACACACCTTACCCCGATAAAATAATGAAGGTGTGCAATTTGGTGATCAGTATTTCCTTCTATTGTCAAGTGTTCTTGATGAATTGAAAAAATGTTGCGGTTTCCATTTACAGAATATATTCCCATTATTCATGGTCTCAATGAAGCAGTTATCATCCACCAGCAATTTTGATGAACCTTTAAGGATTCTAGAATACATGGCAAAAGTGAGATCGTGCCTGTTAATGATGGACATAGTTTCTGATGAAATGATTGCTGAGATGTTCCAACTTTTCCTCAATGCCATTAGGTAAATCTGCCAAAGCACAATCTCTTGAAAAAAGGCTGTGATTGGAATGCAACTTTGAGCTGTTTAGCTTTCAAGATGCTATATACTGACTGCTTGTGTATATAAGTTTGATGGACATGTTCATAGCAACATTTTTCTCTTGATGATGCTTATTGAATGGGTTTTGCCTGTGAAGGTCTGATCACCCGCCTGAGATCTTCAATTACATGCAACTGATCATGACAATGGTGATAAAAGAGAGTGATGAGGTTTCTATTGATCTTCTGAAGCCCCTTTTAGCTAGTGTCAGAAAGGACAACAAGGTATATATGTGACTAATGCCCTAGTATGATATCTTGGTTTTGCTTCTTTGTCATTTGAATTTGTATTTGCTCCTAAATCAGATACGTGCGCCTATTTCCTGGCTGTTGGCGAATAGTGTCATGGAGAAATCTATTACCAAACTCTCTCGCTATGTCAGAGAAGCAGTTACAAAATTGAAGTTGAGCATCGATGATTATGGTGACATAGTTATGTCTCTGTGCCAGGAAGCATCCAATGGGAAAAAAAAGGTTTGTCCTTTTGACAGGGACTTTCTAGATTTAAATTTATATTGCTTCGGTTCAATTTGAGAAGCATTACTATATTTGAAGCATTCTTTCTTGTGGGTCATTTTCTGTCTGATCATGTATGTAGAATCTATTTATCTTTATCATTTTGTTTATATTTGTCAGATAATCTGCCTTCAGGCATTTTGGTAGAGCAATTATTGTTTGTTTGCGCAAGTTGACAGTCAAAAAAACATAATGCAGCTTAGATCATTTTCAATGTTTGGCCTTAATCATTATTGTTGCCAGTACCGCAAACATGTGTTACAATTATAAATCTTTCTAGTTGCCTTGAGCATTTAAATGTGCGTGGAGGGAGTCTGTCCTTTTTATAGAAACTGGAGGTATGTTAGGTTTTTTGTAAACTTGATTTAACAGTCTGTTTCAACTGAAGTTGTTGGGAGTAAATCAATCTCATTTATAAGTATTATTGTGGCTTCTCTATATTCATTTAAGACAAAAGTTTGTCATGTACTGAAAACTGCAGTCTGGGTCATATGACGAATAACAAACTAGAATGCATGAGTACTTGTAATGCCCAACATCTCTAATCTTCACTCCCACCCTCAGGAACGTATATAATAACTGTGGACTTTCTGGTACAATGACTTATAAAGTCGTAACGATCAAGTGTAGATTATCTTCCCCCATTATAAAGTTTTCTCTCATTCTGTTCCACTGTTGATATAGATGAACTCTACGTCTAAATCTACAAACACCAAGAAGCGGAAGAAGTTGGCACCAGAAAAAGAAAAGGTACCCTATCATTTACTAGTTGAATTATTTTCTTTTCGTTTTGTCTGAGATATTAATATTTATCTTGCGCCATATACTTTGTCTCCAGGTGAACAGAGTATTCCATGCTGATAATGAAGATAAACTTGTAAACTCAAGGATTCAGGTCTGGTGGCCAATGGATGAAGTGTAAGTACCTCTTTGTGGTGATGTATACATAAACATCTTACTTTATGCTGCATCCAGTTATTTACTAGACTGTAGTGAGTAGTCATGTTATACGTGACACTTTTTGTTAATCACGTACCTCTTTTCTTGCTCCTCAAAACTCAAAACGGGAAAAAGAAGAAAAGAACACATGGAATTGTTCATTTCTAATCTTGGTAGTTGTTTCGTTCTGTGAAAAGTAATGGAATTTTATACTTTTCCATCTTATAAATTCCATATAGAATGTAATCAACTTCGCATAAACTATAATGTTTATTCTTAATGCAGGTTCTACCCAGGCACTGTGACAGCTTTTGATCCCGCCACAAATAAGCACACGGTCGATATTCTTCTTTTTATTTTTATTTTTTAAAATTTTACTTTGCTGTGTCTAGTTTGACATAAAGGGTTTATATTGGTGATTCTCAGTATCAAGACAGTTTGTAAAGTTTGTGAACACAATTTGCAGCCCTCACCTAATTAGTGCAAATTATCTTCATCTCTCTGATGGTCCCTTCCTGATCTCGTGCAGATTAGATATGATGATGATGAGATAGAGAAGCTGGATCTGAAAAATGAAATGTGGAAACCGTTGAGTGATGAAACTGATAGCAAACCGGAATCTCAATGCTGAGCATCATCCGTATGATAAGTAAATCCAAAGAGACGCAATACAACTTGCAAAAGGTTGGTGACGACAAAGTCTTACTACATTTAATGCCAGTCAAGAGACGGAGGGAGTTAAATTACAAATGAGCTCTAAACTTCGAATGAACCAGTCTAAACTTGCAAGATGTTGTTTGGTCTAGATAGGGCCCTAAAGAACATAGATGAAAAATCGCCCTTCTTTCTGACTTGATCCAGACTTAGAAGTTAGTCGGATATGCTGCCAAGAGGTTGTATGCTCTACCTGACTACAAAATCTAGTGAAACTTTATGTGGATAGTGCTTGTGGTTTGTGCATTTTAGACAGCGATTTGCCTAGGGTTTTTTGTCCTGTGTTTTCCGACTCATGTCACACCAATAAGATGACCGGAAAGCTTCAACCACCAACTATTTGAGTTTTCTAAAGTTTTAACTTTACACTCGTGATACACATAGTTCAGATTTAATTCAATTTATCTGTTTGAGCGGAGATTCACCAACTTATATATATTGAATACATAAACCCTATCTATCTACATTGAATCCATCACCATCCCATAATTGGATGTTTAGCTGCTAATGAAGTGCACATATATGTTTTATAAGCTTGCCTGGACAGTTAAGTTGGTTATCTCCAAAAAAGGTTGTACTAGAATTGGATCAGTTGGATTGTTTTCAGCCGATGATATTATTATTATTATTATTATTATTATTATTATTATTATTATTATTATTATTATTATTATTATTTACTATTAAGTTGTTCATATTGAAAATTAAAATATGCAACATAATTGAATATAACCAAGAAAATCAATATATAATAGTAAACATGTAATAAGCACGAACTGAGCGTCAAAGTGAAGTTAGTTGAGCGTTTAGCGTTTGCTTCACTTATTTTCGAGCCCAATTTTCATCTTATATAGCCCATAATTCATCTAAAATTCAAGTTCGTTCTTTAAGAAGTCATTCAAACCCTAACCGTAATCCTTTTTAAATAAAACCTTTAGTCAAATCAATTTTGTCTGTGATGCTATTGTTGCAGTACGTGTCCACTTTGCGAGAACCTCTCTGTCTTGTAAGTGCTTCTTCTCTATCTTGTTCAATTTGTACCAAGATGACCTTAAAGATCGTTTTTACGAACGAATAGTTTAGTAATTCGTATTACATATTATCGTTGTAAGATAATGATGAAAACTCAAGGATGCATATTGGTTGAAGATATGAATCATAAGTGTTTGTTCTTAATTATTACGAAGTGGAAAAGAAATCTATGTGTCGTGAATTGGACAACTACCACAATGAAATCATGTCTTATTATGAGTCAGCCCGATCAAACTGTTAATTAATAATTATGACAGAAAAGAATGATCCATGTTAAACTTCAAGACACTTAGGTGTTACTTGGAAAGGTCATGCCACATTTCTTACTTATTTTGGCATAATTTGAAGTGTTTGTTTTACATTTTTTTAAAGTATTAATAACTGTCACAAATATACTTTGAGGCCGCTATTTGATTAGTTTGTTGTACTTAGGTGACATAATTTGAATTTAGCATGATGCCCATCAATTTTACTTGGTATAGAGGAATTCATATTTTGTGGCTTGAACAATTAAAATAATGGTTATAGAATTATTATGAAAATATTATAATGATACATGTATATAATTGTTTGCTTTTCATTTTTTCAATATGGTGAAAGGACAAAGAAATAGTTGAACAAATGTTAGACTACTAATTAATAGGTGGACAAATTTTTTCCATAATCTAGTTAAGTGTATCCAAATTAAATTAGACTGCTAATTTCGTTTACAAATTAAACTATTGAAGTAATGAAATGCTTCAAGGATTTGGTGTAATGTTTTTATTTCATATGAGAGGGAAACTAAAGTAACATTTAACCTTCTATACCATGAGAAGACTCCTATGAATAATTTGTTCCAGTCTCAAGTTTAACTTCACAACCTATATCTAACACAACAAGAAAAACAAACATGTATCACGGTCAAATGAAATGTGATAGATAACGCTGATTTCCTCGGAAAACAATTAAACTACACCATAATTATGACGAATAGAAATGGAAATTCTCGACTGAAATGAAGGGCAAAATAATCAAGGGCAAAATAGATATTGCATTTGCATGTCAAATTTTAAAGTTTATACTATGTCAATTTGCATGAGAGACTGATGGGCCTTAATGCCAAAATTTGAAAACAAAAAATGCAATTACTTGGGTTGGATAATACCCATCGGAACATTGAAGCCTAAACACAAATATTGCATTATGTTGGCAAAGTATTGTTAAGAAGAATCATGGCATAACCATACCAAATAACACCTTAAGATGGAATTAGTTGTTGGATTCACAAGTATGGCATATAGAAAACATGCCAATTTGGTAAAAGAACTAAAACATCATGTAAGATAAATGCTAAGCATTTCAGTATATGACTATTGTAGTTGTTATATATGGATATATTTAAATCCTCACTAACCAACTAAGTATGAAACAAGTATGATTTGGATGATCATTCAAGATTCACCTGGATAATTTTCTAATACACAAATGTGAAACTCAATAGAAGTACAACCCTTGTTGAATATTGTGAATGATCGAACAACTATAGAGACAATGTATACATATATTATACTAACTAAAGAACCACGTATCTGAAATGTTGAAAAGGTTGCCCCATGTGTCAATTGTTCATTTGTCTTTTTCTTTTTTAAAATGGGTAAAGAATGAATCGAACCCGAGTTATTGGTTGGAGGTGAAACGTTTTATCAATTGAGCCGCGCTTCGTTGTCTATCAATTCAGGTTCGAATTGAATTGCGATCAACAAACACTCTTTGGTCCTTCAGAAATTCTATAGTGGGTTTGATCTACCGCCACACTCTGGTGCAGGGTACTTATGGTGTTTCTAAGTTTCATATATGTAGTGTTTCTATTATTTTTTTAATATCAATTGGACACAATTATATTAGAGCTTGATTAACGTTTAAACTACAAACATAACAGAATACCCCTTTTAAAATGCCGGACTTACTATATCATAATGATTCCATCCAACTTGAAATGTTTAACTGTAGTAATCAAGCAGTTGCAATTTTCTACAACCCACTATCCGCCACATCAACATTCCACTGACTACAAACCGCAATACAATAGTTGAGGTCCAAATTTAATTTTTTTCACGTATGCTAAAATTTAACTTTTTATTTCATTTTTTTACTCATTTCTTTTTCACTTAATTTTAAATATTATTTAACGTCGTTAATTAATTATAACAAAATCATATTAGTTTTTCAAAAACACTAAAAATAAAATACTATTTTTTATTTATTTTTAACCAGACTTGTATTAAATTAATAGGAAAATCATGTGAGATCAGGATTCACGCATGGGAGTACAGAAGTTCCTGAGCAACTCAACTCACCATTACTAGCTAAAGCATGAGCTAGCATATTACCACTACGTTTAGTGAAAGTAAAGCTAAGAGAATGAAAATGACTAGCAAGATTGTTGGCTTCTTCAATAATATTCCCTGCATTGGACAAGGAATACTCAGCAGCTCGCAATTGTTTCACCACATTGATGTTATCTCCTTCAAATATGACATCTTCAACTGCGAGTTCCAAGGCTAGTTTGACGGCGTTGTTAGCTGCCAAGGCTTCCAAAGTCTCCACGCAAGTAATAAACTTCACCATTAGTCTTTTCCAAGCAATAATGTCGCCCCTTGAATGCCCACATTCGAATGAGGTCGCCCAATGCAAGTTGAAGCATCGTAGTTCGCCTTGATCACTCCATCTTGCAGCTGCGTCCATGTTTGAGGGTTGTCCGGAGGTCGTGGGGTACTAAACTGTAGCCTGGCTGCTTTGTACGAAGCAACATATCAGTGGACAAACTGGACCGATTCAGCAGCCCCTTCGTGGACTACTCTGTTCCTGTGCCACCATAAACTCCAGCAAGAAGTATTGAAAAATTCAAAGGGGCTGAGTGGCATTCAATTACAATGGACATTTGGATGGTTTTTGATGAAATTGTGTTTAGAATGGAATTGAAATGGGAGAAATTTGAATGTTTGTACTGTACATTCATTTTTTGCCTGAATAGGCTACTATTCATCTAATCAAATCATACATACTGCTTGCTATTATATAACAAATTAACAATTATTTTTGCAGAAGAAGTCAAATCAAGTGCAGAAAGAGGACTCAATTTTCCAATTCATTCATACAACATACTTACTTCGAGACGGTCAACCCATCATCGAGCTGAATTATCAAGCCATCTTCAAACTGCAGAAGATCGAGTTGTTGCTCTTAGTCACCTTCATCGAGCTAATATAACCGAGCCGCATAGCTCATTCTCATCCCGCTATTCATCTTCTCTAATGCTCAATTTGAGCCGCAGAAAGTCGATTGGTCCGACTACTGCTTAATTTGAGTCGCAGAAAGTCGATTGAGTTGCATTGGGATTTTTCGGTGACCGATTGGTAGTGGCTACAGCTTAATTCCGGTGGCGGATCTGGCGGCGGAGATGGTGGGTATAACTGTGGTGGTGGTGGTGGGAGGTATGGAGGTGGAGGCGGTGGTATGGTGGTGAGAGTGGTGGATATGGTGGTGGTGGATATGGAGGTGGCGGAATGGAAGCGGAAGGATGGCGAAGACGACCAATGGCTGGAGTGGAAGATGAACAACGATGGTGGGTGAAGAACGGTTACACAGTTGGCTGGAATATAGACAAATAAACGGTGGTGGAGGAGATAAGAAAGAAACGGTGGTGGAGAAGATAAGAAAGAAACGGTGATGGAGAAGATAAGAAAGAAACCCACATACAAGATAAGAAAAGAAGAAGATAAATTTGCTCTTCCCCAAAAAATTGGTGGGTATAACTGTGTACTGTGATAAGAAAATTGTGGCCATAGCTCGATGTACAGTACTGTATGCATTATTAACATCATCGTTCAGCGTTTGCGTATTCGCCTATATATAGTTTGGTTTG
>JAYMSP010003458.1:0-19648 GCA_036897095.1 Plantago elongata
CAACGAGAACACATAATAAATGAAATAATTATAATTACTACATTACGAGAACATGTAAACATAATATAATTTAAGTATATAAAAAAATTGAAATCATTACTTATCCGGTCTGTTGATAAACATCACCGACTTGTTCTGATACTCAGCACCCGCCACTATCTTAAGTCCATACGGACAACCGTCGTCTGGAAACTCCTCGAGATCAGGAGATGTAGAAACAGACTCACGACGATGTGGCGGGGGCTGGCTTACATGAGTCCCACCCGAACTCTGGCTGCCGGAACCACCAACAATATCCCGTGATGGTGTCTCCCCACCCTCCGGGGTCCCACTCTCTCTAGGTAGACGATAAAAGGTAATGAACAAGAATTAAGTGGATGATTTTCATAACATTTAAATCGCTTCATTTGACTCGATGAACAGTGATTTAACCTAAAATACAATTTAAATTCTGAACCATTAAATGAAAAGGAATAAGACCCATTTAACCAATCACTGCAACAATTTCCTCTCTCGTTTCTCTTTCTCAATTCCGTAACTTTCTTCACACTTTCCCATCTCTTTCTCAGATCCATCGGAAAAGACTGAGACTGAATCTAGTCTCATTAAGAGGAAGAAACTATGTTCTCCTTGGCTCTGAGAAAGATGATGGTCGACTCTAGACCATGCCACAATCGACTATGCTATGGTTGATTCAGTGTCAAGGTAATTTATCGAATCAAACTCATCTAAATCTGTAGGCTAAAGATGAACCGGTAACCTAATCGGCTCGCTGTAGGTGAGTTCATAATCTGGAATTTTGATTACTTCTTCTCCCTTTTCGATTCTGAATTTGAAGAATTTAGGGTTTGCAAAACTTTATCCCCAAACTAAATTTCAAATTTCTTTAGTTGAAAGCGATTTGAACATAATTTAAATATCGATTTTTTTGGTAAACTTGAATTTCTTCTTTCTAAAGTTTTACAAAACCGAATCGAAAAGAACTTTATATCTGAAATTTGAATCGAAAAACCTTGAGTCCTTGACATATGAAGCTCGAGATCTGAATTGAGGGATTAAATTCATATTCGAAATCAAATCCGAAAATAAGTCGAGAATTTTAAGATTCTGTATTTCGACTTCTTTAGTTAATAATCTGAATGGATTTGAATATGAATTCGAATCTGAGTTTACTGAATGAAGAATCAATTAGAATCTTAATTTTGGGACTGATTAAGGAAGAACGCACAGAACCAGAGAAGACAAAAGAACGGAAACAACCATGCTTAGCACAAAACTAAAACGACCAGGAAGCAAGAACCTGCTCTGACACCAAATATAAGTATTTGGTGTCAAAACTGTAAAATCAAATCAGGACCTACCTCCAACGTGTTCCAAATTTTTCTTATGCTTTTTTTTTTATTAACTAATATGAAATATAGCATTACAATTACAATTGTTGAACAAGACGAATTTATCAATCGATTCTAGATGTAAATCACCACCAATCTCTATTCAGAGAATATAATCAATCATTTCGGGGAATTGAACCCGTGACCTCATGATTACGGGGTGTCTCAGCTTGCCACTCGGCTACAAACACTTTGACAAAAAAATTTACTTATGCTTAATCCGGTGAATATGCTGCTACAATACCGCTGCTACAATAAATTCATAATATCTGCAAAACAAACACCACAGGAGTAGTGGTGGAATATGAATTTTCTGAATCCTACCATTTCAAACGCTTTATTTAAAGGTTAGGACAAGACCCATATTTTAAGTTAGACTATGACTCTTCCATCCATCAGGATTAAGTCCTAGTTAATAAGAATAACTTCGTGAATCCTAATAGAAATAAATTACTAGACAATTAAATTAAATAATAAATATTAATGTGGACCATAAAATATTGAAAAATTCTAACATCAGAATCCTTCGTAGAGTTGAGACTAAAATTTAAATGAAAACTTACCTGAGAAGATCATTGTTGTACATGGGATTGAAAAAAGAAACACGAGGTAAATGTCCATTCTAATTACTTATTTTTCAAATGGTTTGTAGGTGATGCTCTCTCTTGGAGGTGTCATACCGTTTTTAAGGCTGTATGAAGTATGATAAGATTGTCACACGCAAACAGATTCCCAAAACCGTTGTGAAGGCTTAAGCAAACTAAACACACATATTAAAGAAAAAATAGGTCATTGAGTATGATTTCACTAAGCCGATGAAAAAAGTTTTGAGGCAGAATGTAATATAATTGATATGTACAAATGACACCCCTTCAACGAATCCACAACCTAAAAAGACCTAAGGAAAACTTTAGCTTCTTACTATAATACGGAGATTGCAGACGTCATCGAAACCGAGATCATATTACTTCTGAGCGATGGGAGCATACCAACCTCCTATGATCATCTACAGAGAACCAACCTCCAGAACCACAATGAACAAAACTAAACCAGTCAAACCGACCCCTGTTAGGTAGGTTTGACCATATTCCTTTCACTAAGAACATTTACTCAAATAAAAGACAGTAGCATATTAAGACCAACCTCCTACAAAACGAACCTTGCATTGTCTGTAACAATCGCATAATCTAAACATGCCACCTTACTATGGAAACACACTAGCAAGTGATAATAGGACCTAGAAGACCCGGGCAAGTCAGAGGCTTGTTCCCATATCACTTCCTATAAATGGGAGCGCATCTACTCCCCATAAAGTAAATCAACTACCTGCGAGATTCTACTCTCTAGTCTACCCAAACTCCCAAGTCCTGATAAGAAGCCAATAAACTGCTACGAGTATCTATTAGGAACTTCTGAGTCTCAATCCAGCCTAGTTTATAATTGGAAACACAAACACCGGATATGATAGACTATAAGTACTAGGTTAATCCACCTGAAATCAACTAGTTAGGTGAATAAAAACCAGCATGTCTATGCCAACTAATTCACAAGCACAAAATATTGACTAGAAAACTTGACAAGTCTTTGGTCATTCATTAAAACATGCAATTAGAGCAGGCAAACTAAGAGTTCAACTTATAGCAGTCAGTCCCCAAGATCAAGAAAGCAATCTGTTCGATCTCTGACCGGAAGCTGCCACAAGAGAAGGCATACCCCTTGCCGACCTGGGCAGCTAGGACCAGTCCCACACAGCCTACTCTAATAACCAATCTATTACACACTTCTAAGTTCTAATAATGATAAAAACAACCTCTGCTCAATCTTTTAACTGTACACTTGAATGATGGTTCTGCACAAATATGAGGCATATCCATCTATTAAAATTCCAACACTGCTTGGGGCAAGATGCCTACAAATATACAGGCATACACCACCAGACTCAATAAAGCTTCCTGGTTGCTAAATTAGTAGCTCTCATCCATTGACGCTGTCATTTGTCTATCCGATCCATCAGGTGCACTTCCGTCCTCACCTAACAGATGTATCAACATTACGTTTTAGGCAACAAAACTAGAAGTCAGGAGGACGCTTTGCAGAATAGATTTTACTATGTTTATTTAGGACAAGTTAAAATTAGAGGTAGGACCTATTGAAAACACTGCATAATTAAGCAAAAGACAATGAGCGGCTTGATATAGCCCTGGCAAAGAGTAAGTATGTATGACATTTTGGATGGTCATGAGGACATCTCACCGAATACGGAATCAACTGATGGCCTGCTGGGTAATGTACTCCGTGACGGGTCTGTGGAATTTAAAACAATTCAAACAATACACAAAAAGTAAAATTCTGAAAAGTGAATTGGCTGGAAGAGGCTATATGAAACTCCTAGGTTGTTTGTATTCTTACAATGAATTGCCAGCAGACAATCGGTGGGGAAAAAACTTTCCAATATAATCACAAAGGGTGACACACATACATATGGAGCAGTTTGCGAAAGACAATTCTAAAAAACAACTCTAGAATCTAGATACATCTGAGAAGGAAAGAGCACAGATCAGAGAGTAATGAGACTGCATCAACTACTAAGACAAACAAGGAATGACTGAACATCTTCAAATCCTATACGATTATGTGATTGTATTCTACTTCCTCCATCCCGCTAAATTTCCCTTTTGTTGACTTTGCTTAACCTCAGTTTAACAATAAATGGTAAAACTGACTTAAAATATTATATTATGCAGCACAATGGTCATATTTCATTATATAACTTTGGCAAATATTTTTTCTATGTAATTTAGTATTAACTTTTAGTCAAGTAAAGGTGAAAAACGTCAACAAAAATCAACAGGAACTTTTGCCGGGGCGGAGGAAGTACATGACATTCATGATGGCATTGCCAAATATCTGATGAACATAGAAAAACCATATCCAGATAAAATAAATTTCAGAAAAAGTCATACTCACTTCTAAAATGGTGTCAATGTGTGCATGATAAAACTTGAAAAGTTACATTGTATGTTATATGATTATATCACTATCATCAACACATTGCACAGGTAGGGAAAAGGGATATGATGGATACAAGTATAACAATAGTTTCCAGGAGCAGAAAGTAAGTTGATAACATAAGATGATACAGCAGTATCCTCCCCTAGCCATGTTGCAAGCTTGAATAAACATATATTACAGCTGCTGAATGTTGAAATGGAGGATTTTCAGGTTTGATCAAGAATACAACCCTATTTACATCCCAAGTCAATTTCTTAATGTAACTAGTGGGAAACCACAGAGATTAATGCAGGTCAATGCAGGTTCTTACCCGACGTAAGACGCAGCGCCTTGACAGCATCAAAATTCTTGTAAGTATATCCCACAAAACTCAAATCTTTTTGAGTAAGATGCATCTGTGTAGCATATCAGGCATGAGTGAGGCAAAATGTATTCAATCATATACATATAAGAACTAAACCACCAAATGCATATTCTCAAAAAAAAACTGCAAATTGACAAAATGAGGCAAAAATAGAATGAAAGCACATTATCATACTTCATTAACATTAAATGTAAGACTACGAGCAAGAAAAACCTTTCGCGAGCCGAAACCAGATCTTGCTGGAGCTGGAGAATCCATCTGTTCAGATAAATGAAGTAATTGCATCAGAGAACAGGCTAATAGAAGTTACAGAAGTCACACAATCTAGATCAGAACTACTAAAAGGTAAGTTACCAAAATTACATCTTTCTGGAGCAAGATATACAAATCCAACAGTATCTAGTATCTACTCCCTCCATTCTCTAAAATGATTTACAGTTGCTACTTACTAAATATAGATACCCAAGTTTGGGTCGTGCAGGAGAAGGGAAAATTTATAATTTGGTGACTACGATTTTTATGTGAAGAGTGAACTAAAATTAATACAAACTCAAATTCGTCAGGGTAAAACATCTACTACTTTTTAATTGGATAGTTAATTCTTTGGACTGCCAAAAAAGTAAATCGTAAAGCCATTAAGAAAATGAATCAATGGAGAGAGTATTATTTAGGGAAAAATGTTGCATAACCTTTGTAGGAGACAATGAGACATATTCTCTAAAGTCCAAATAAAATAAAATGTTCGAGCTTGCTGAAATTCTCCCCACTGTACTTCTTCAAATTTAAAATTTGTTATTCTCCTCTTAGTTTACCATTTTCATTGCATTTTGTCTCTCAAAAGCTACGAACATTTCACACATCACGTGCAATGGTTTTGTCAGTCACATTAAATGCAATGACTATTAAACAGCACCACACCAAAGTTCTATAGTTTTTCTGCTATTTTTTTAATCAAACATAGTCAATATGGGGGGTATCCAATGAGCAATCTAATTATCCAATGTGCAATCTAATTATTTACTACCACTTGGTCATCCAGTGGTAGACCTGATCTAACTCAGACATTTCAATCAATATGAGCATCTAGAGATTTGGCATGTTGAGTCAACTGTCAATGCGAGTTCAAGAATATTCTGTGTATATATAGCCATGGAGAATAGGTAAAATGAAGACAATTTTTGGAAAAGGGACTTTGGACCTAAGACTAAACATTTCACAAAGGTGGGCCTAAGAGGAAACGTTCTTAAACTGTAGTAGAGTGGAAATTTCCCAATTGCATTCCATAACTATAGAAATGGCTTTTAGCTTCTGTATTGTAGATCTCAATAAGAAAAAATTCCCCAATATCCAAATATGAATTACACAAATATTCTACTACAATAATCGATAAAAGGTAACATTGGGCCGGGGGAGGGGGGAGGGCAGTGAGAGGAAAAGAAAAAGGAGACATCAATAAAATAAATCACCATAATCTGACTTATTGCAGTCTTGGCCAACTAAACACAAATAATCAAATATTATACATGTTATTAAGTTAACCAAAATTGGTGATATTCAAGTTCACTACTCACTAGAGCCACAAGGTAACATATCATCGCTAAGATCTATCAGTGAAGTAGCTAACAATCACATAAAAACAAAAACTGAGAAGAGATGAGATGAGAATGTACTTCATCAAATTTCATAAAGTTCTGGGTGTCCAACTCCCCATTGACCTCTGGTTTGAAAGCTGCTTCCATATCGTACAATTGATCCCATTCAGTATCTGAGAACCAAGGGTGCACCTGCAAATAGATGCCTAGCAATCAGAGATCAAGTCACCTACAAGCATACACTTAATATTTCATGAAGTCATGCCTTTATCTGTGATGCTCCTCCAGTTCCCAGCCTGTGCTCCACATCACAAATTAACCTGCAGATTAGATCTTTTGCCTCTGCACTCAAGTTGATATCTTCTGGGAATTTTAGGTGATTTCTCCAATGAACAATCTGGCAATCAGTTACTACAACTATCAGAGGATAAATAATAAAAGCCACTTCCAGTGCTTTTACTGGCCGACAGATTCTCTAGATTAATCACAAAGGCATCTCATTTAGTCAATCAGCAAACGAAAATTCTTTTTTCTTAAGAAAGTTTTTTGCCACGACAATAGTCAACAATTGGTCACCTTACAAAGATACAATTTGGCAATCATTTGGGACAGGCTATTAGAGGATACTTTACAAAGGAACCAATTCTTTTCTTAGATGTGCAGATTAATGATAACGGCAACTCAGATGGCCAATCAGAAAGACAGTTATTTTTTGTTAAGAAAGATATTTCTCCAGATAAGAGTCAACAAGTCCAAGAGACTGCAATAAATTATGTTCTAGCTTCACCCGAACTACATTTAGTTTTCATTTGTCATGCCAGTGTCATAAATAGCCAATGTACATGATTAATTTCAGTTTTAGGCATGAGAACCAAAAATTCGAAGATGAGCCAGAAGTTTGTAAGAGGAATAATATACAGAATACTAGCAGGTATGAAGCTGTTCCTTATTCAACATAAATATAAATAGTCTCGTGCAGGTAGTAGTTTGGAGAAATAAACAAGAGTAAGAGGTGTCTATAGAAGAACTAGTTTTCCTTGCTAATCTTATTCAGAGAAAAAAAAAAGTACATTAAAGAAGGAAGAATACGTATTAGAAGCTTTTCCTGTAAGCTAAAGTAGCATAGTAGAGATATTCATTTTGGCATCTCTGAATATAATGATTAGAAACATGTGGTTTTAAGGGTGGTCATGAGATGAATTCAAGAGAATATGCACCTTCCTGCATGTGGTCATAGGATCATCTGAATAAAAGGGAGGGTAGCCCACAAGCATTTCATACATAATAGCGCCAAGTGACCACCTGCAAGCGAGCAATAAATATTTTGAATCCAAGGTTATCAAGAGTGGTGTTCACATTTATGATGCTTCTTACATATACTTGGTTTTAATCACCAAAGAGTGTATTTATGGGTGGCAATATTGTGGTATTGGTTGGTTTCGGAGGGTGGGGAAATGGTTTGGGTTGGAAGTCGAAGTACATATTTTACCACCCAAATCCTACATGGATGTCAATAGTGGATCTATACTCTATAATGTTTAAGGGTGGATATGACTGCACCTGTAACTTTTAATAATGAATTCATGTTGCACAAATTGCATATTGGTCAGATGTGCATGGGTATTTGCTGTGTGCATATGATAATTGCGAGTACCTTATGCTGGCATATTTTTGGCCCATTATTTCGTTGTTTTGATTACTTCAGTAATTTATGTAGTATATTCAATAATATTGAACAGCAATTTTACTTTGTTAAGTGATACAATAACTCATTCTGCCCTAAAAAGATATTTTTAGTTTGTACGCGTCTCAACAAGTCACATACAATTTTATTTTTAGCCTGGCCCAACAAGTTGATTACAAGTTTATCTTTGATCTGTCCCAACAGGTTCTATACATTATTATTATTATTATTATTATTATTATTATTATTATTATTATTATTATTATTATTATTATTATTATTAATATTAATCCATCCCAACATTTTAAAAGCATTTTTCTTTTGCATCCGTCACA
Organism: Plantago elongata; assembly: GCA_036897095.1. NCBI lineage: Eukaryota > Viridiplantae > Streptophyta > Magnoliopsida > Lamiales > Plantaginaceae > Plantago > Plantago elongata. Next base: position 8,379 of record JAYMSP010003458.1, read on the forward strand.
ATAAGTTGTGTACATTTTGTTTTTTTATCTGTCCAGACAAGTTATGTGGTTTCTGTATTTAATTTGTCCCAACGAGCTACGGAGTACGGAAGTTTTTCTTTTTATCCGTCACAGTAAGTTGTGTATACATATTTTTTATCCATCCCAATCTGTTGTATATATTTCATGTTTTTGCAATTATCCCAATCTGTACAGAAAATTAAAAACTTTCAATCATAGGATAATTGCAAGAGAGCCAAGCAAAGACAATGATGTATCAAATAAGAACCTTGAACTAACCAGTCACATTCCACGCCATATCCCTTCTTCAGAAGAACTTCTGGTGCAATATAATCTGGTGTTCCCACAGTTGAAAATGCCTTACATGAAGAAAAAACATTCAGGGGATGAATATGGAATAAAGCTATCTTTTGTAGCCAATTAAACATATGAAAGATACGCTTTTGTAGCAATAGCAAATACACTCGTCCAACCTTGATGTTACGCTTGGTAACTTGACTTATTTCCAACTTAAGTTTTACTAGAAAATAAGGACAGGAAATTACGACCTTCACTATCATGTGTGGCAAATCTAATAATTAATTGATTCAGGTATTAGGCAACTTAGGGAAGGGAAACGAAGCACATTTGTATGTGGCTACACATTTGAGCAGGACCATCTGATACGATATATGTACCTGTGGTCCCTACCCTAACACCATCTGAAGTTAATTTTATTTCAAATAACAAATGAGTCATAATGTCAGACAAATTTTCCGTACTAGTTATCTTGCAATCTTAATAATCCGTGATACATTCCACCAGTTATTCTGACCAAGTGAAGTTTCCGTTCACATTTGTACTTTCTCATCACCACTTCTCTGCTCTTTCATAAGTTACTCAATCCAACTATGTATTTATCAAAACCAGTGATACATTCCACCAGTGATTTCTTCATTTTCTCAAACAAGTGATTATTTCTTGGATCGTACAATAATTATTGCTTAAAATTTTGATATATGAATGAAGCAAAGTGATGAGGATATTTTCCTTCAGAACACCAACCAGAGGTTTCAAACCCGTTACCAAAATTCCATCAAGGCAGTGTGCTAGCTGGGAAGCCTAGGTGGCACAGCTTGCTGAGAACCAATTGCAAATATCTATGCTCATAATTTAATTCCAGGTTTAGCTGGGATATACGTCTCAGTCTTTGCATGTGCTTCATATAGATGTTATAGCTCTATCTATAAATGCTATAAATCTTCTCTTCAACCTCATTTCCCTTTCCAGATTTCGAGTTCCTTCCAACTGCCGTTTCTCTCCCACGATTCATCCTTTTTTTTATTAGGTTTTCTTCTTTGCTTTTCTTTTTTATGATTTATATTGGCAATTTTACAGGTCATTATTGTTTATTAATCACTTCAATCAATATGGTTTGGTATCAATTTTTTCTTTCTAAAAAATATGTATTTCGCACGCGGGTATCCATGTGTCAATGTTACTAGTATATTAATTAAATAAATACACACAGCAGCGCTGTTCCCAATGGTTTACATCTGGAATATTATATTTGGGCCTCATAGTTTTCTTTTTGACAAACATATTTCCAGTAACATTTCAATATATACAAGGTGAGCATTGATCTTTGATATAGGACATTGACTCACTACTTATGGGGCTTATTGTTACTGTTGCTACGCATTGATGATGGCTACTACTCTAGATAAGCATGCTTGTGGGCTATTAAATGACTTGTGCCTTGCATCGTAAAGATGTATCAGATAGCCTCTTAGTTTATAAAAAAAATTCTCCTCTTACTTGTACATATAAAAATAAATTATGAAAGGAACCTGGTTGTTTGAAAGATTAAAAAAAAAAGGACCTTTGGTAATCAATGATTCTTACCAACGTTCTCCTGTTCATCTGCCAGTGCTGAAGTTGTTCGTGAGGACTTCTCCAACTACTACCAGCGGCATCAGGAAAGCGTCCATCAATATCCATTGATTCTCTTATATTTTCATCATCCATGGCCTCGTTTTCATTCACAGTTGATAAAGTTCTACAATCAAGTGGCTTGCAAAGGCCAAAGTCAGAGAGTTTCATGTGCCCATTTCCGTCAAGGAGGAGGTTGTCTGGTTTAATATCTCTGAAAACATAAAAAAGAATATCAAAATGTAAACTCTATCCAATATCTGAAACAACAGCATTGTTATGTACAGTGAGATACCCACCTATGGATATAATTATGCTTGTGAATTGACTCAATGGCCAGTACACTTTGAGCAATATAAAATTTAGCCACACTTTCAGAAAGTGTGTCTTCTCGCATCAGCAAAGTCATCATGTCACCGCCCGGCAGATACTCCATGATTAAATACAGATACTCAGCATCTTGGAAAGAGTAATATAGTTTAACTATACAGTGGCTAGCCACTTCTGCCAACAGGTTCCTCTCAGCTCTAACGTGTTCCACCTGTGGAGTTTGATTGAAGTTGTGATATACTTGAGCTGCTAGAATGCACAGGCACTTGCAGACGAATAAACAAATACTACTATGCAGATAAAAAACATGAACTACATGAAAAATAAGTGGGAAAAAGGGCCCTATTTCTCTCCCAGATACAGATCAGTTTAAGAAGCCACAATACAATTTTCCACTGTAAGAGAAATATCTCTACTTGGTAATTTATATGAGCTTGTTTCTTGGAGTACATCATGTCAAATGTATAAACCATTAGTCACCTGCATTAATGGTTTTACAGGATTCACTGGTTTATGCATGATAATGATACGTACATGTCTATCAATTACAAATAAACATATGAACCTGACGGGAATGCAGGAATAACTAATAGTTAGAAGTTCTGCAATCTGTTAGTTAATATGAGTACTCTCACCTGTCCTCTTGAAAGCATCTCTGTTTTCTTCAACTTTTTCATTGCATAAATATTGCCTGATTTTTTCTCCCGACATAATCGGACCTGAAAGAAAAAGAAATAAATCCCCTAAAATACAAAATAAAATATATATTATAAAATATTATGTATCACAATTCAACTGGTGGAACAGCTCAATAAGCTTATGAAACAGGATGGTACACGAGACGTATGCATGCAAATACCCTACCTCTCCAAATGCTCCACGACCGATGATGGTTAGAAGCTCAAAGTCATCTACACATATTTTGTTCCTTCTAAGTCGCATAAACTCCGTTTCCTTTCGCTCTAAATCTTTAATTAGATTCATCTGTTCCTCCTTGGGTACATCTGAAGTCGCCAGCTTTCTTTCCAGGACCCATCGCCTGGAATTCATGAAGGAAAAATAAATCGATAAAGAACTTCATGTTTAAAACTTCAGCTGGAAATCATCTCAAAAAGACCAAATAATAGTACATAGCAAGTACTTGTTTGAATACACAAATAGAGTTTTCCTTTAGTACTTTTCTGCAACTCGAGGTCTAAGCATCTAAAGAGAAAATGTGAGTTTCTATTGTCTTCAAGTGAACTTGGCCAGCGGGCTCAAAAGATAACCCTATTTCCACATTCTCAGACAGTTCAATACTAACATTAATATAACATAAACTAATATGATAGCAGTACACCGTGATTCTTACAATACAAACATGTGAAGTATACAACATTTTGTCTCTCTGCTTCAAATCAAAACTGCCAACACAAATATACACAAAATTTGGCAGGCAAACATGCATTTTGCTTCACTTATGATCTATTTTGGATCTTCTGAAAATTTTCATGTCATAAACCACATAGATCTCCTAAATCATTTTATCAACAGACAAAAATCAGCAACCGTTACGAAACAACCATTGCCATCTGTCCATTAATCGTATGCGTGAACTTAACGAGTCTTCCATATACAAGTATACAACTCATCAAAAGTAATGAGCGTGTAATCAATAAAAACATAAATGATGTAAGAATATTAAAAAAACAAATAAATAAGTAAGCACATTAGGCAAAGTGAGTATAATAAGTAGGTGTACACTTCCAAAGTACCGAATTACCGTCGAAATGAACTAAAAACCTAAAATCCGATGAAACACACAATTAAAAAGGAAACACAGAAACAGTAGATCTTACAATGAGAGAAAAAAACAAGTGAAACTAACATCTTCAATTGAGTAAAACGAAATAAAAGCAAGTAGTTGAGTAGGTGAGTGAAAAAGCAACCTCTCCTTTCTCTCCTGAATGCTTTTCATCTGATTTTTGTAGTGATTCTCGATGAACTGCTTAGCGGCGGCGACTTTCTCCATGGTCAGACTGGAGCCTTGAATTTCGTCTTCTCCGTTTATCATCGTTGTCATCTTTTCTTCCTCCATTTCGATACGAAACGAAACGAAACCCTTGCTGCTGCTTCTTGTTCTTCTTCTCTCTAAAAATGCTGTGTGTGCAGGTAGCTAACAGTGAGTGGGCGAGTGTGTGTTTGTTTGTCTGTCTGTCTGTGTGTAGTATATATAGTAAGTGTGTGTATTTATTGCAACGAGCAGAAATTGAAAGAAAAGAAAAGAAAAGGGACTGACTGATGACCTCTTTCTGTGTCTTTTTACCGTACTTGCTTTTCACCCTCGCTTCAATTTCAGCATGATAAGTGTAAATTCAATCCGACACTAATGGGAACGGAGTTAGAATTCTATATTTAGAGGATAAAATTATATTATACAGTTGAGGAGTCGGAGTCAGAATTTTATGATCAGAAAATGAAATTATGTATACATGCTAATTTACGAGGTCAGGGAATGAAGTTTAAATTTAAATATACTCCCATAAGTGAGTTCCATCAACATGGAACAACATATACGTAATAAATTATGCATACACCAAGAAAAGGTATGTCGCTTTATGAAGAAAAGTTAAGATAACTTTTAATCTAATTTTTTATAAATTGAGTGGGTTGTCGGTAAAATAAAGGTGTCAAGGAATGACTGCAAACAAAAGACAAATGTATCTCGCTTCATGGTGCCAAAATTACCAAGCATGGACAAACGTATCTTGTTTCAAGGCGCGAACAAACGCACGGACAAATTCTCAGTCTCTGACATGGTCGATTATATTTATTTTCACGTGGTGCTCCTCGTGCTCATGACATAACTAAAGTAGTTGTTGCATGATAAGTTGATCGCCACGGAAGGGTTTTATATTGTATATGTCATTTACCCTGAAAAGTTATCAAGTCTACAAAATAATGACGTTGCAAAATAAAGTTTTATGATGGGTTTACAAACTATAAACTCATTCAAAATATTATTATTTTCACTATTTCTCTTTAAATTGTGCATCTCCTCAAAGTAACTAGAGAAGGCAAAGTAAAAATATGATATGAGTTACAACTTACAAAATTATGTGGTCATTGAGTTATTTACACCATAATGAAGTAATATGACATGTTCAAAATTAATACTATATATTGTATGTTTGTATTGTTAGCTATATTTTGATCGAATTCTTAGTAATATGAAATTACATTAATAAATTTCACACGTGAATCCTCGGGTGCACATTAACTTGTTATTTTTTAATATGATATTCATGTTTTGAGGTTGTCCCTCAAACAACATAGCTTATGGAGATAGTATTCAAATCAAGTCAATTTAACTCCATCACTGAATAATCTTTAATAATTAAATAGTCTAAAACCTCTCATTACACGATGAAGGTAAATACATGAAGTTTATTCAACTCTGTATAAAGCTCTTCCCGCCCACTATTTAATTTTCTCATTATTTCAAAAATTGTGTTCACTTCTTTGTATTTAGTTTAGTTTAATGATACACATCATCTAAAGACATTACAGAGATTAGTGAAGTACAAAACTTTCAACACACTTGCTACTTGTGAAGAAAGAAATAAGGTAACAAGTATCCTAGAATCATTCTAATCAAATCAAGAAAAATTTACCTTAATTAGTTATATAACATCTATAAACGCAGTTGAGATTTTATGTATCTCTTCTTGTATCCCACCTTTTACCAATTTACGTTAGGCATGTTCGGGACTGGATATGAATGAATAGAGGAAGTGGAAGGCGGTGGGAGTATTGTAATTAGTTCTGATTGCACATTCACTATAGCCTTGCACTGACAACCTTGACATAACATGTGGGGTAGGTGGGAAGTGTGAACCACTCTTGAAAGAACACTCCTTCGTCGTTGGTTGTCTAACCGCTGGAACAGTGTGAGGTGGGTAGTTTATCTGGGGTGGATGCCTCCTAAAGAGTAATGGAGGTGTACAAAGGCAGGCTCGTAAGCATAATGGTCGAAGCTTGCCTAACTGTAAGACCAACAAGTCGAACAGAGACGGAAGTCGGTCATAGTGATCCGAGAGTTCCGCGTGGAAGAGCTCTTGCTCATTCGTTGTGTATCTTCCTTAAATTCATTTCTAAAAACACTGATTGACATTGTTAGAAACACGATTGATTCAGAGTTAATGCAATAAGTGATTTTAAAGATGGAGTTAAGGAAGCTTTTCTTTAATTTATGACATTTTTATGGTTAGCTATAGATCTGAAATTTGCTAAGCTAGAGAGTTCTGTAAGAAAATAATGAGAGCAGTAGAAAAGTCTAAAAGAATCACATGGTTGTCTTCGTTGAATAAATCAGAAATAAGCTATGTTTTAAAAGTCGGATCGGGCCAGCCGGCCCAACCAATTAAACCGTGAAACCGGTGATGACCGGCTGTTTGTAGTGTATGAAACCGAGAAAAAACCGTTTTACATAAAACCGCTCGAGCCGGTGGAAAATCAGTGTGAACCGATGAACCGGGAGCCGGAGAACTGCCGGCTCGGGGTGGTTGAGAACCAAAAAAATAAATCTAAAAACTTTCTTGCAAAAAGTCAGAAAAATGAAAGAAATCCTAATCAATATGTACACATACATGCCGCAACCATTTGCTTACGGAATCTGGATTGATTCTTTCTTCTTTTTGGTTATACTAAATCCGAATCGATTTCTTCTTCTTTGTGCTTTCTTCTTCATCGAGCTTTTTTTCAGAATGGGTTTCTTCATCTTTGTGTTCTTCTTCTTTGTTAAGCAAATGAGAGTGGAGAAATGAATGATGAAAGGAAAAGAAAGTAGAGATGAAGAATGAAAATGGAGAAAGAAAGGAGAGAGAAAGGAGAAAGAGAGGAAGCAGGAGCATGAGATAGAAAAGAGAAAGAAGGAAGGAGTATTAAATTAAAGGTAGTTACTTGTAATTGTTAATTCTTTTCAATATGTAGATTATTTAGAAATATAAATTCTTACCTAGTTATAGTATAATATGCTAACTTAGAACATAGATGTATTAGAATTGAGCTATATATAAAAATATATAAATACTATTATGACGTCTTTCCAGCTCAAACGACTTAAAACGGCCCAACCGATCTGACCCTTTCTTGAGGGTGGCCGGCTTAGCTATCCGGCCCGGCTTTTAAAACATAGAAAACAAGTATTATGAAAGAAACGTTATTGGAATTGTTGTCTTTGTTGACGATGGTTTAGGTTAATTAATTACAGTTAAAAGAAAAAAAGTTGACCACATAATGGTGATATAAGGTGAGGTACATGATTAGATACATAAAATCTCAACTGCTATAAACATATTCATGGCTACTTGTGAAAAAAAGAAGGAAAGTATCATGAAACCAAACAAAGTTTTCAAAATCAAATCTACAAGAAACTATAAATGTTGATCTCCTATCTATTGCAACTTATACTATATGCACCAGGAATTATAATCTACTCACAAGCAAAAGAAATGATCAATCGAGATTATGGTTCAACCAACATCAAGAACACTCAAGGTCAGTTGAGTCACTCAGTTTGTTCGCTTTATTCTTGCATCGTTTATTTGTGTTTTGTTTGTTGAACGTTCAATCTAGATTAAGGTTCTTGCATTGACCATTTTTTTCTTGTTTGTCGAACAATCAATCAAGATTACGGTTTTTGCATGCTCTTGGAAATTGACCCGTGTTTGTTTGTCGAACGATCAATTGAGATTAAGGTTCTTGCATGCTCTTGGATATTGATCAATTTGTTTGTCGAACGATAATTGAGATTAATATATTAAGGTTCTTGCATGATTTTGGATATTAATCAGAATCACATGACATATTAATTAGTTAGTAATTTATTTGTGTTTGTTTGTCGAACGATCAATAGTGATTAAGATTTTTCCATGCTAACGGATATTGACCAATGTTTGTTTGTTGTGCGATCAATCGAGATTGAGTTACTTGCATGATCTTGGATGGAAACGAATAGAACATAATATATTAGTTAGTCAGTGTGTTCGGTTCCTTGCATTCTTTGTTTGTCGAATGATCAATAATGATTAATTTATTGAGATTTTTGCATCATCTTGGATATCAATCAGAATTGCAGAACTTATTAATTAGTTAGTAATTTATTTGTGTTTTGTTTGTCGAACGATCAACCGAGAGTAAGTTCCTTGCATGATCTTGAATTGAAACGAACAGAACATAACATATTAGGTAGTTTGTTTGTATTTTTTCCACTATTGAAAGGGATCAAACTAAATTGATTCGTTACTTCTTTGTGTCTATTTTTCGACTTTTTGAGAAGAATCAAAGTACTCACCTGTTTTGTGTTGATAATAATAGATATATCGAAATCATGGACATGAGTGAATTTCCACTTGGGAACAAGTCTTGCCCGTGTGACCAAGACCTAATTGGATACTATCTTATTCGTAAACTTTACAATCAGCTTGTTCTTCCTAGCTTCATCCAAATCTTGGACAAGCAGATTTGTAGGAAACAACTCCAATGTGAAGTTATAACCTAAGATGATCCATGGAATTACACTTGGGAGGATGGTTTCATTCTCAAGCAGAAAGAAATATATGTTTCTCCAAACTAGTCCAATTCGGCAACAAGAAACGTGCTATGAAGACAACATGATGTGGTACGTGGGGCAGAAAGTAGGTCATCCACAATATCAAGCAACGTGAAAACGCCATTGGTAAGATGAGATGTTTCACTTTCTACACCAATGATGGAGTCTTGGAGCCCGATAAGAGAAGATGGAGGATGCACGAGTACTCCATGGATAACACTTATTCAGTTATTTGCAAGATTATTGTTGATAATTTTTGTCAATGTAAAAGGATTGTTGTTGAAGAAGAAACTATGGATAATAATTTTGGTGCTCATAAGCGTCCATGCGAGGTGATCAAGTCATAGCTGGAAAAATAGTAGGTTTTCAGCACACCTATAATAATTGAAGTCCATGATTTTACTCCTTAAGCTTCAACAAGTAATGAGAAGGCCACACATGATTACAAGGTCATAGATGGACAACATGATGCTTTAACCACACCTAGAATAACTGAAGTCCATGATTTTACTCAATGAAGCTTTAGCAAATTATAATGCGAAGGACGTAATTGATGATAATCGATTGCCTTCTTTGAGTGAATCTATGAATCAAAATCAAGACTTTATCCTAGACTGCAGTTTACTGGATGCATCCCTACAAATAATGATTTAGAGAATCTTGATGGTGATTAGGTCATAACTAGACAACATGACGTTTTCAACATGTCTAGAATTACTGAATTTCATGATAGTACTTCTGGAGCGTCCACAAATAGTGAGAAGGCCACACATGAATATCATGTCATAGTTGGACAACATGATGCTTTCAACATACATGGGATAAGTGAAGTACATTATTTTACTCTTGAAGCTTTAGCAAGTTATAACGCGAAGGTCGTAAATGATGATAATCAATTGCCTTCTTTTGGTGAATATATGAATCAAAATCAAGACTTTGGTCTAGACTGCAGCTGGTTGGATGGTATACCTACAAATAATGATTTAGAAAACAATTATGGTAAGTTGAGTCACTCAGTTTGTTTGCTTTCTTCTTGCATCGTTTGTTTGTATTTTGTTTGTCAATGATCGATCTAGATTAAGGTTATTGCATGCTCTTGGATATTTATCAGTTTGTTTGTGTTTGTTTCTCGAACGTTCAATCGAGATTAAGGTTTTTGCATGCTCTTGGATTTTGATCTATGTTTGTTTGTCGAACGATCAATCGAGATTAAGGTTCTTGCATGCATGCTCTTGGATATTGATCAGTTTGTTTGTGTTTATTTGCCGAACGATCAATCGAGATTAATATATTGAGGTTCTTGCATGATTTTGGATATCAATCAGAGTTAGTAATTTATTTATGTTTGTTTGTCGAACAATCAATCAAGATTAAGATATTTGCATGCTCTTGAATTTTGATCTGTGTTTGTTTGTCATGCGATCAATGGAGATTGAGTTTCTTGCATGATCTTTGATAGAAATGAATAGAACATAACATATTAGTTAGCCAGTGTGTTCAATTTCTTGCATTGTTTGTTTGTTTGTTGAACAATTAATAAGGATTAATTTATTAAGGTTCTTGCATCATCTTGAATAACAATAAGAATTACAAAGCTTATTAATTAGTTGTCTCTTTTTTGTGTTTTATTTGTTGAACGATCAATGGAGAGTAAGTTCATTGCATGTTCTTGAATAGAAACGGACATAACGTAACATATTAGTTAGTTTGTGTTTTGTGTGTATATATATATATGATGATTACCAATATGAATTTGGTAGAATGTTTATGATGTCATGAGCATTCGAGGGGAGCATTATATTGCAAATGCTCAAGTGTATATATATACTCTCTAGAGATGGATTATATTATAAGACATGACGAAAGTGTATGGCTTGATATTCATCATCACACAAGAGTGTGTACTCTCATGAAATTGTGCTCATGCATATATTATACTAAATTACTGATGGAATTGATATGGTTAGTCTTGCCAATTATGAAAGGCAAAACGTTTGTGTCCAAATGTCACATTATTGAAATGCCAAATTTAAGTGATTTATGAGAGATGTATCTCGAAGTGACAAATTAAGACATATGGTAATTTACCCCCTGATGATTGTCCCTATACCGCCTTTGAGATGGGTGCCACGTGGAAGAACAGACGGTTTTGTTCCCCATTAGCCGAGATCAGTAAGTACTATATATGCACTTGTACTCTATATATGCACTTGTAATATATACATGACCATACTAATGGATTATTGTTTCTTATTTCACTCACTTGTAACAGTTTTTGGCCCTCTGATGCCAACGGGAAGCTCACTACGTTGAGGTAAAAGCCCCAACCCTCGGGTATGACAAAAACTATCTAAGTCCACTAGATTAGGGTCCTCAAGATAGTCTTCGACTTTGAGATCAACTACCTAGGATATAACCCTGCACAAATGACTATAGT
>JAYMSP010003459.1:0-19645 GCA_036897095.1 Plantago elongata
TATATATATATATATATATATATGTGTGTGTGTGTGTGTGTGTGTGTACTTATTTAAATGCAATTTACTACAACTTCATTGGGAGAGTACCTTCATATTAATAATTACAAATAATTTATTTGTGTATTAATTTATCATTTATTTTTTGAATTGAGTAATTAAAGATACTAAACACACTTTAATTAAAAAATTCAACATACAGTCCTCTCCTCCCGTGAAATATTTATAGCATACGTCCTCGACTATGTCTAAGCACAAAAGCTTGTGTGCAGGTCGGTATCCATTTTTACACAGAAAAAATAATCTAGTACTATGTTTCTTCCCGTCCCACTAGTTGAACGGTAGATAATGTGGTGGGGGTATACTTTCGGTTGCAACAAAAAACATCGCCCCGCACCATGTTCCTACGTGGTGGGGTACCTCCTCCTCCGTGGTCTTAACTTTTGTCTTTGGCTACGACCCCTCACTCTTAACTAGACTTCGGTCTTGACATATTAGATGTTGGTGGTGACCAAGATGACAACAATGGTATACTATTGTGTTAGCATTTTGAAATCAACGGTTGTTGCTTTAGGCACCTATATAAATTTCGTTACCACTTACTCTACATTGACATAAAGTGTAGGGAGTAGGGCTACTTTGTTGTGGAATGTTTTTGGAACTGACAATTGGTGATCCTTGAAAATGTAGAAAGGCGAAATCATGTTTTACGACATATTTCTAGTTTTGTAACTGAATTGTCTAATTTTTTAAATGAATAGTTTAGTTTTATTACTTGTTCAAAAATTGCTCACTCAGTGTAACTTAATTGTCTATATTGTCTAGTTTATGAAGGAAATTATCTAGTTTTTACATGATATTATATTCTATTAAATTTACATTATATTGTTAGTTTTTACTTGACCCGTTCTTTCATGGATCGGGGTTAAATGATCCGTGAAAATCATAAGTCACCATATTGAGAGAAAAAAAAGTATATAATTATCTAGTTTAATGGTTAAAAGGGACTTTCTTTTATATAGGGGTCTCTCGGAAGACGGACTCCTTTTTTTGTAATGGTTTCGAATTTGGCAAGGTAAAGATTGTCCGGTATAATTATAAAAGATTTTTCGAGTTTATTTGTGCTCTTGTAATATTAAAGTAATAAAATGTTTGTAGTACCAAGCAGATGGGAGGTCTTGGTATTAGAAACCTGAGAGATTAACTGTTGCTTACCAATTTAAACTTCTATGGAGATTGCTAACTATACCGAATACCCTGTGGGCTAAAGTTTACAAAGAAATATATTATCCTAACTCTTCTATATTGGAAGCTTCTTATACTCATAATAGCTGGTATTGGAAGATTATTTGTAAGAACAAAATTTGGTTTAAACATCTCATAGGATGGAGAATTGGTAATGGTTGAACTGTCAAATTTTGAAATGACAAATGACTTAATAATAAAAAGCTCTGCGAGTATATCATCTATAGGTATAATGATGATACTCTTGTTGCTAATTTCATTACTAACAGGATTTGAGATTTAGACAAGTTGCATGATTGTCTTCCTGATGAATTAATTAATGAAATTCATGGTTTACCTCAACCTGTTGACGATATGGATGATAACATTGTTTGAACTTATACTGCTAATGGGAAGTTCAGTTAAAATCTGCTTATAATCTTAGTAGGTGGGGGGAATTAGTTCTCCTAATTGTCCATGGCATAAAATCTGGAGCACTAAACTGTTCCTGGAATGAGATTTTTTATTTGGTTGGCTTGCCATAATAGATTGAACACTGCCGATAGACTTTTCAAGCTGAGAAGAGTTGAGAGTTCTACACATCAGTTGTGCAATCAAGAGAATGAATCCGGACTCATTTGATTTGTCATTGTAGAATTTTTAGTAGACTGCGTTTTTTTTTAAACGGTGAAAGGGTGACTCAAGCTCCCGACCTATTAGTTAGAAGTGAAGCGTCTTGCCAACTGAGATGCATTCCGTTGTCCCGACCTATTGTTAAACATCGAATGTCATAATGCTGGTTCTTTTGATCAAGTGTTCTTTAGCCCCTCAAATCATTCAAGCATTCGGATCAATCTTGTTATCTTGCTTGGATCACATGGCAAGCTAGAAATAGCTATATCTTTTTACAAAAAGAAATCAATATCAATAGCCTTTACAAGAAACTGATAACTACTAAGAAGGATCTTAATTTTTCTATTTCCTGATAAAGTCTCCAAATTCTCCATGAGTTAAGTTGTAATTGGACCCACGATAATTTCTCTTAGTGTATTAATATTGATGGTTCCGCTCTTGATAATCTTAAATCTGCTGGAATGGAATGTATCATTAGAGACAGACAGGTCTGGAAATTTTGTAAGAGGAGTTTGTTCTTATTTGGGAGTTACTTGTAACAATACTGCCAACTTACAAGCTGTGAAGCTTAAAATTAGGCTTGCTGAACAACTTGGAAAAATCAATTTTGTTATACAAACTGACTCTCAATATGTGTACAACTGTCTTCACATGAAACAGGAATAGGCAAGAAAACATCATCATCTGGTGGAGGAAATCAGTAGCGGCTTGGGGAATGATGGGAGTAAACCATTGCAATGGATTTACAGAGAAAACAATAGGGCTGCATATCTTTTGACTAAAATAGGAAGTGGTTTTGATTTGGTTAATTTCAAATTTGTTTGGATGGTTTAAATCCCACCCGTTGAACTATATTAATCTTAAATGCAGTCTCCGGGATATTTGTTCGGTCGTGAATTGATTTGTATTTATTGATCGAACACATTAAAGTTAATCTATGTAAGGTCCCCTTGCGTATGATTAAACCAACTTTATAATTTCTAATGAAGTTTGTTATGTTAAAAAAAAAACAATAAACCAACCTTTCAAGGTATTTTATGTAGTATCAAGGTCTTCTTTTTTCACAATTTTTTATCAATATATTTATATTTATTTTATCTGAATTTAACACCAATTATAATTTCTTTTCTTAGCAACTTTTCAAGATTTTCTATGTGGTATCAAAGTCAAAACTCTTTTTCACATTAATTCATATATTTATATTTATTTTATCAAAATTTAAGGAAATTTAATTATGAAATATTTAACTTGAGTTTCCTTACCGAAAACCAAATGGTAATGAAATTGCAAAAGGAAGGAACAATGCCTTTTCTCCACTTTTGTTTAATTGAGAAAGAAAAGAAAGACTAGTCTGCTAGTATCCACACGTGGCACGTCTAGATACAGGTGTTGGTTCACAAACACAGCCACCTTTCTTCACTCATGCATGCTTCTTATATGTAACAGTGCCAATTCAGATCAGTAGTACACTAACACACACACACACACAGAAAACTTACAAGAAAGTGAGATATTATAAATCAAACTTGTTTTTTCATGATTATCAGTAGCATGGCTTCAATGTCTTTAGGCAGAAGTGCAATCCTCAGGCTTTCCAAGTCTGTTGTCTCGCAAAATCCTTCAGTTCCTCTTCGTGCTAAAGTCTCCCGTGTTTGCTTCACCTCCGCTTCCAAATACTCTGAGGTAATTTACTCACTAGTTCTCTCCAATTTCGGCCTTTTCTTGCACTTCCTTGCTTTCGGTTCGTTTCTGGAAACGATATTAGCTCGACGGTGCTTCGTAAACCTTTCGATTTGCTTGCTAAAATGAATTTTAGTGATTATGATTCTTGTCTTGTTTTCAAGTTATCGTGAACAATGCATAGACCGTTTTCAGGGGCGGAATCGGGAGGGTCATATCTAAAATGTGAGAAATAGAGTTTATAGGTTATATTTTCGATAGATGAAGATTTTGCCACTAAGACAGAATAATTGATGGTGAAGAAGAAAAACTGGAAATCAACCAGTGGCCTTGTGTGCAGTGATCTTATCTGCTCTGAATTATGAATTTGTGTAATCGAGTTTTACTTCTGGACTTGTTTTAAAAAAAAGAAATTACTTGAGTCGGTTACAACTCACAAATTACAACCGCTTTGTGCCCTAATTATTTAGGACGTACTATATTTACTGCACAGAGTACAGGTCTAATAGACTCGTCCACTTCTTTTATGATTTAGTCCACAGCTCATTCTATTTTGTACCATTGGTCCTTAGATTTACATATGTAGTCTGTTTCACTGTTAAATCAGCAAGTTTCTGAAATTGAAATTTGTGAAAACGCCTTTTTGTTGTGGAGTTGAAAATTTTTGGACACTCCTGTTGAATCAGGCAGCACAACCAGCTGGTGATGACAAGAGAAAAGAGTACAGCTCGTACAATGCCGACGAGGCTATCCAAGAACCCATGAGAAACGCCATGGACAAAACCGGAGAAATGAAGAACAAAGCGAAGGAAAATGCAGAGCACATGGCGGATCAAGCCAGTGACGCTGCATCCAGGACAGCAGACAAGGCAAAGGAAACGAAAGACAGAGCTATGGATTCGGCCTACGAGACAAAGGAGATGATGAAAGATAGGGCTGGAGAGATGAGCGAAAAGAGCAAGGAGAAGTTAGGGAACATGGCTGATAAGACCAAGGAGTATGCTTATGAAGCGAAAGATAAGGCCGGCGAAATGAAGGACAGTGCTATGGATAGTGCGGGCAAAGCGGCTGATAAGACGAAGGAGTATGCTTATGAGGCGAAGGATAAGGCCGCCGAGATGAAGGATGGTGCTATGGATAGTGCGGGAAAAATGGCTGATAAGACGAAGGAGTATGCTTATGAGGCGAAGGATAAGGCTGCCGAAATGAAGGATGGTGCAATGGATAGTGCTGGAAAAATGGCCAATAAGACGAAAGAGTATGCTTATGATGCGAAAGAGAAGACTAAGGAGTATGCTTATGGGGCAAAGGATAAGACTCAGGACGTGGCTGAGACGGTGACCGAGAAGGTGAAGCAGACGGTGCAAGGTGCGTGGGATGCCACCAAAGGAACCGCACAGAAGGTGAAGGAAACGGTGGTGGGGACTTCTTCCTCTTCTTCAGAAGATGAGGATGTGGAGGATTTTATCGAGGATCATGTGAGGAAGCCAGCTAGAGAGAATAAGGGGAATATTATGGATCAAGATGTGGTTGATGAGAGGAGAAGGCAAATGGAGAGCAAGGAGCAGAATAAGTATTGAGGGGAAGTGGTTTGCAATCTTATATTTCCCATGGGTTTTGGGGTTGGACTAGATAAAACTGATAATAATCAATCACTTGTTCATGTTTTTGAGTTCATTTCGACATGTTAATTCTATATCGCAATATATTACTTCCCTGTTTAGTTCAAACTTCGAAGTATAGCTGTTTCATGTTTGTGATGCATGAAAGTTGTAGCAGCATCTGATCCCAGCTGTTTATGTTTTAGAACATTTGTGGTTCGGTTAAAAAATTAAGCAATTCAACTTGCACTAGTCCGTAAATGGGTTTGGATAACTAGGATTTGACATCCTGGCAAATGGCGTTGTTTTGTACTGTATACGGACCTTTTGGTTAACTTCGAAGCGGTTGTTGTTATAATCATGAAATTTGACTTCAACTTTTATCCAGCTTAAAGTCATACCCATTTCCCAGGAGCAGTCCGGGGCATAGACCACAAGACCAATCCCAAATACATTAGGTCCAATATCTAGGATCCGGAGGAGGACCTGTGAGGGGCAACTCTTCTGAAGAGGGAGAGACCCCGGGCCTTTATCCGCTATGTGAAGTTTTTTAGCAGGCGTCCTCAGCCATCTCTAAGAGAAAAAAGCCTATGCATTTAAGAGAATAACAATCAGGAGTATATGTCTGGTCAAGTTTGAATCAACTGAGGGAGCATCTATTTACACAGAAAAGGTCATCTGGTACTATGTATTTCATAAATCTAGATATCTGAATCGTATACAATTATTGTTGTTGGCTTGCTGGTTTGATATAGTTTTGTTAATAGTTTTGTGATCTATGGATAGAGTTGTTTTTGTTACTAGAATATTTCCCTCCTATTATTAATAACTCTTAATCGGATCAAAATGTTTGTAGTCGAATGACAAATTGAACCAGACCAAGTATATACATATTTTTGCTCAAAACATTCCATCGATTAGGTGGAGAATTTTTTTGCAGCCACATTATTGATGTATTTAAATAAAATCATGTTATCAATTGGTTGTACTAATTCAACTGCAACATTAAACAGGTAATGATCGTCGCTTATGTGTGTCTGTTTAGCTATGATTTCATCAATTGCATTCTTTCTTGTGTCCTGACGTACCATACTGATGACTATTAGCATCAAAATCTACCTTAATTTGTTCATCATATACTTACATGACATGGGTACCTAGTAGTAGTAGGTAAAGAATAAATCAACCCAATCTGTCATGCATTCTTTTCTTCATTCTCATATCACATACACATACATCACTCTGTGCCCTCAAATTCCTTTTGCACTACTCTATATTAATTATATACTGTAAGAAGACAATGGAAGAAAATCCGCATCGCGACCAAGACAGGAGGTTGATGCCTCCAGAAGCTGGTAAAAACAACCACCACCAGCCCCCGCCGTTGGAGAAATGCCCCCGATGTGACTCCGACAACACTAAGTTCTGCTACTACAACAACTACAGCCTCTCCCAACCACGCTACTTCTGCAAAAGTTGCAGACGATATTGGACCCACGGCGGAACCTTAAGGAACGTGCCAATCGGCGGAGGCTGTCGGAAGAGCAAACGGCCCAAGATTTCTCCAGCTTCCTCAAATGAGATTGCTAGGACTCAAGTCTTGACTGGCCCGACTCATCCAGGTCAGCAGGATGGATACATTCAAATTCGCATATATTAATATTGCCCTTTCCTTTTACGATTTGCGCCCCCATAAATTTCATTTCTGACTTCGCCCCTACAGGTCATAGTTTGATGCCAGGTCTAGAATCAAGTGTGTCTAGCAACTCTTTCTATTGTGATGATACCCTCTTGACTTCTTTGGCAACCTTGCAAGCAATCAACGAGCCACTGTTTGCAGCCTCTACATGCAACAGTGGTGGCGGGTTTGGTGCTAACATGGATCTTCTGCAAGGGGTGAATAATTCATCTTTGAGGCCTCAGCAGGCTGCACCGCGACAATTTGATAGTGATTTATTCCCATCGCAACATGGTATGGATCTCCTGCAAGGGGTGAATCAAGTGTTTGTGAACAGAGACTGTGCCACCACTTCAGCCATGGTGAGAGGTAATTTATGGAGCGGCACAACCGCAGAAGGAGAACATCATGCCTGTTCCTCCTTCAATCCAACTCAATCATCAGAAATTGACCATCCTTCTCTGTGATGTTTTACTTGTCATGCAAATAGATTTTGAAATAGACCAGACTTTAAGCTCATGGAGATTCTACTTTTTCATACAAACATATCATTAATTGAGTTCCTGGTTTTAGAAATTTTTGGCTATTTTGGTTATTTTGGTGAGGAACACTGGAACAGCTTGTGATTTCCGTGTTAGGTTTATGTTGTGTCAAAATGGTATAACTCATTCGGTTTCCTCTACTCAGCTGCATGTTGTAGTGCTTCTTGATGTTCTAGGGTGTTGTGCAGTGCAGCATAGAATGTTACAACATTAAAGCATCATAAGCCACTATAACATGCAACGCAGTAACATTAAAGTATCATAGGCCACTACAACATGCAACACAGTAGACAAAACCGAATCTACCAAACCATAACCACATCAAATTCAGGACTCAGGAGTAGCTTTTACTTAGTTCAAGAGAAACAATCAGTATACAAAAGAAAAAAACAATCTTGGTAACAGTAAACAAGAATTACAGAAACAATCTAAAGAATGATCAAATATAGGCCAAACAAATCACCCAAAGTACATTAAAATCATCCTCATATCCATTCAAATTCTACATCACCAACTAGTACTGTAAAAGCACATCACTTTTAAGTTATAATCACCACCAAAATCAGAGAACATTCCGACTGAATTCTACACAAGCTAGCAGTTTTCTATATTCACCATACACCCGAAATCATCTTTATTCGTCAACACCCCCTAACCACCCACAACTTTATCAGCTATTGCACAATGAAGTTATCATATCTGACCATGATACAACACCAAAGTTACTAAACTTACATGTAAGTAAACAATAAGTTCATCTGTTAGATGATTAGATCACCCATTTCCGCACTGGCTTATATGTTGCTGACTTGTGACACAGTTAATGTTACTGGGATGGCCGGATGGGAATGTTCAATACTGTGACTTGTGAGTGACAAGTCAAAGTCAGAAGCCCAACTAACTGAGATCTATACTTAACCCCTATGACCCTTGCATTAATTTGGGCCTCCGCAACATAGGTTACACTGGCCTAATCAAATAGGCCCAATGGGTAAAGTTCCAGGCAAGGACCAATGTTCCACATAAAAGGAAAAAAAAAAAAAAACATAGTATAACTAAACAGGACCAAACAAGATCAACCAACCACATTTAAGATATAAAGTTGTATATATAGTGGAGAAGATACAAAGGGGAAGTAAAAAGTTCCGGGAAGGAGCAATTTTTTTATTAGATATGGAAATTTTGCTTTTTTTATTTAGAGTATGCAGATATTTATTTAGTGTCTGTGAGTTTTTATTCAGGGTATGTGGGTTTTTACGTTGTATGTGAATTTTAATGTTAAAAAAATGAAATTTTCATATTTAATTCTTCACGTGCCTTTTCCAGTATCATTCTTCTCCAATCTTCGATCTCGTCCAGATTCCTCCACTACCGCCCTCATTCACCCTCCACCACCGCCCTCATCACCGGACTGCTTCCTCTTCCCGTCTTTTTTCCCCTTTTGCCCAAATCTGAGCTTTTCGTTGCTCTGCTTCGTCTCCCTCTTCCTCCACCATCACGTCAGAGTTCTCCACCACCTCTTCAACCCTTCCTTTCATCCCTAGCGACAAATCTGGCCAATTATTTCAAACTTCCCTCATCCGATCGATTTTTCAAATCCTGTCAACACACCTTCATCATCATACCACCGACCTCCACCACCTCTTCCTATCGTCCTCCACAAGTCCACCTATTCTCATGAAGGCTTAAGCCAATTTCGGGTGTGAATGTTGCGGTGTGTCCAGATTCACCTCCACCCTCGAGTTTTTTGGGGCATGGGCGTAGTGTGCCCGCGACAAGGTGACTTGATGGTAAAAAAAAAATAATAGAGTAAAAAGTTGAATCAAAAGTGACTTATTATTAAAAAAAGTTGTATATTTTGGATATGAAAAAAATCAATATTAAAAATATAAATATTTTAGTTAACAACATATTTTTTTGATAATACACGTACATTTATAAAAAATTATTTAAATATCATCTCTTTAGAAACTTCTCATATATCCTTCTCTTTTTCTTTTAGCCTAAATGTTTACCGTGGCGGTTGAACTACTTCCATAGAAGTTCCCTAATCCAACTACTAAAGCCTTTTCTATAGTCAGGACAACCAACGGTGAAAGCTCTAAACTTGATGGAATCTAGTTATCTGACAGCACTGTACATGTAGTAATTTTTAAATATAGCTGCATATAGAAGTTTAATTGACAAAGGGATCTCACATAAAAGACTTATGCCACTCGTCTAATTCCTGTAAACATTCATATGGCTCACAACAATCAATGTCTATGGATTCCAAAACAAATCAGTGACCACTAAACAGAACACAAAGCAAGTGTTCAACATAACAACAAAGCCCTCCCCTCAAAGATGCTACTGGTAGTACTGTGAATTCCTAGTTGATTCTTATTACTGGGTTAATCTAGACCCATTTTTTTTACTCAGGTCTGGACTCTGGAGCTCTAATTTCCAGCACAACCTGGACCCAGCTTCCTGAACCTAAAGGTCCCAAACCAACAGAAGTGGTAGGATTTAGTCCAGAAAAACCAACAGATCAACCATCATGGTTTTTCCCACAGGTATAGGCATATAATAGGGGTTTTTTACCTGGCCATTTACAACACATTTGACATAGCTTTATGGCTTTTATTGGAGATTTAAGCTTCTACTTGACTTCATTACAGGGTTACAGCACAGTAAGCATAAACCAGACACTTTCTAGGTACACAGCACGAAAGACACAAAATAGTACTTGCACTGTGTCCACCACGAGCACCAAGAGAAATGATTAATACTTGACACCATTAATGAGAGCCACTCTTAACAAGAGAATAAATTCTAATACCACAAGTTGAAGCAGCCGGGCATCTGAATGGAACTCCATCGGCTATATTCACAAGTACTAGTACAAGAACTTCATTGTCTACTCGGACAAATTAAAGCAAAGAGATGGGTCATAAGCCAAACAGCTGTCTCAGTACAGCGGTGGACCACAACACTAAACATATGCTGCTAAGTGTACGAGCAAATGATTTAAGCTTTTGTACCACTATATTGATGTGCACTGCAGGCACATAACTAATGGGTGGGTGGCCACTTTCCCTTGTTTCAATTGGCTGCAATAAAACAGTAGCATCAGAACAACTTATCACAAGACATATTTACTCATCAAGTACACATCAAGTAAATAGACAAGTAAATGTACTGATGGCTTAAACATGGCAAAACATGACTCAGCTTTGGTACTACTCATACTCACTTTCTACGTTAGAAAAGGACCAATGCAACCTTGTTTACTTGAGAATTTTGGTACTGTCAATACCAAGGTGAATAATTTACCGAGTGTGTGGATGTTAGATCATGCTAAGGGATTAAAGCCTAATAAGCATCAAAGATTTGCAATAATGCAGATAAACAAAATAAGACGGGGTGTGATTCATCTCGCTTGTTCAATAATAGAAACTGTAGCTTAGTTAGCAACAGGAATCTAAAACCGACATATATTTGGAACAAGTTCTCTGAAGTCTGAACCACGTGGGATGGGGTAACAATACTTACGAACAAGTATGAACAGAATCCTACTTTGTCCTCCATACTTTACATGGCATATAAATGAGAAGTCTTACCAAAACAGTATTTTATAGCAAATAAACTTATTGCTTGAAATCTTCCATAACGCATATGATAAAAGTGTGCTGTGAATTCCTAGTTGTAAGGGTCTATGCCCATCTAAACGCCCAATTTAGGCATGTACTGAACTAAGCTCGCACCATCAGCTGGAACAGCAGTACTGAGTCAGTGACGTTACACATACCAGAATCGCAATGGAATAAATTGTTAGATCAATCCACCAAAAAATGTTAGCCTATAGCAACCAAACTCCACCAATACAGACTCTAATCAAGGTTTTACATAACAAAATCTAGGAATTATACAGAAGAAATGACTATACTACTATCTTACTGTAGTGTCCATTTCTCAACTGAATTCTAATTGGCTAGATCCATAGGTAAGCTCCCACCAAAAGGCTAGTAAGTCATGATAAATGCATCTATGCCAAATGATTCTAGTACCAGCCATTGACAGTCACATTATTGGCACCGCAAATTGTACCCTTAGAACACAATGAGGCTACTAATAACGGTACTTTGGCACCTCTAATCTAAGCATCGCAATCCTACATTCCCATTATAATAGCCATTCGATTGTAAAGAAATGGTACCTGTGGTTCTCTCTTCTTCTTCTTCTTCACTTGTAACACTATCCTTGCAAGTTCATATAACCTTTTCACTTCATTTGGTTCCACCTGTTCCGACAAGCACTACGTGAAAAATGGAAACTGGGAAAGAAGGGAAACGGATCGTGGAGGTACCTCTTTCAGATGATGAGGAAGAAGAGGATACCAAGAAAAGAAGAGCCATGGCACCTTATGGAAGAAAGGCATCTAACACAGGAGGATCGAGCCAGATTTCTTGCCAGGTTGAAAACTGCACCACTAATATGACAGATGCCAAGCCTTACTATCGGAGGCACAAAGTTTGCCCTTTCCATGCCAAGTCTGTGGTGGTGGTTCTTGCTGGGACTCAAAAACGCTTCTGCCAGCAGTGCAGCAGGTTATATTCTGATAACTCATAATTAGCTCCATTAATTTTTTTCTGCTCTTTAACTTTCTGCACGTACTTCTCAACGGAGGAATAGAGGGCTTTCAGCCTGTAACATGCAATGTACAAGAGACTGGCATATCATATCCATACATGTTTTCATACAAATGAAGCATGAGGGTACTCACAAAATAGACAGCACAACAATCTACATAAGCACGTAGAATATTTAAGTATTACAGAGATTTTCTACGTGATATTAAATTTACCAAGGATCAAGCTTATTTAATATCGTAAACACCAATACATCTGAGGGAATCTTATAAAGAGATCTGAAGCATACTTGAAGATATTAGGATTCCTTCTCCTGAGGGAGACCTATATGAAGATACTAAAATTTTCGAAGCTAAACAAGAACAGTCACTAGCAATTAGCTATAACCACTTTATCTTTCAGCATAAACATTTAAGAACACAGGAACAGAGTGCATTGCACTTTCAATTTACATAAACTCCTTATCAAAGAAGAGAACCATCATGTCCCATAACATCAACAGCTTCGTGAAAGTAATAATGATACGGCCTATACTCCAACAAACCACAGTAAGAAAATTTTCAATTTCATACTTTCAGCATACACAAATGATATCATGATCACGTTTCTTGAACCCACTGTACCATGAACAAGGTTTTCGTACAACGATTTTGTAATTAACCCATAGGCCATAACAATTATGCACTACTGAATTATAATCTCCCATAATCAGTTAATCACAACACAGATCAACTAAGTAAGACACAGGCTTTACTACATAACAGTAAATAGAATGTACTCCAACTTACTTTAATTTCTGGCTATCATGTCCTGCAGGTTTCACGAGCTGACAGAGTTTGATGACGCCAAAAGAAGTTGCCGTAGGCGTTTGGCAGGACATAATGAGCGGCGTCGCAAGAGTTCATATGATTCTCACTGACAAGCGATATGAAATGGTTCGAACTCTAAAGTGCCATGTATTAATATCATCCAGTGCAATGAACTGCTTCTTTAGCTACTAAACCTTGAAGACTTCTTCATTGTCATTGTGATTACCAAGAATGCTCTCTATCTTCTGTCAACTTCAGGATTGTGTTCTTCAAATAAAATTGACTCTACTAATACAGGTATGTTGTGTTAGTGTTTGTGATGCCCAGTTTCAGTGTTCATTGCCTTTTGAAAACCATAAATCCATGATTAGAACAAATGACAAACCACATGCAAGAAAAGAAACAGTTACTTTTCCCAGCATTACTTTCAAAAAGGAAAATATTGTGATCCGCTAAGTTAACATGTCAACTGTCATTGCCCATCCAAAATAAAACAAAAATTATTATTTGCACACCCCTATTAAATCAGATAAAAAAAACCTGTCTATCCTATTATTATGAAAGCAACCTGCCACAACAACCAGCAACCCAGCGTTTAAATATGTTAGGCTGCTAATTAACGGATCCTTGCTAGTATGTCCGCTTTTATGCACATACCACAAGCTCTAGATGAAGAGCCAACTATAGATAAACCAACCACTTTAAACTCGAAGGGATAAGAAAAGGCACTAAAACCAAAGCACTAGTCTACGATTATTCTAATCACTATACATTACAATGTCAAGCTACAGCTGGGAATAGGTCACCACCGGAGATCTATTTGATTTGGATTTTAAAATAACTGGAAAACAAATTCTAGATTTCCACCAGAAGATAAAAAGAAGGGAGAAATTATCGGTGCATATCATGATTTATGCATACAAGCTTGCTTGTTCAGCAGTCTATAGATTCAAAGGGCAGATTGGGGAATTCTGATATTAGGGACCATAATTGCAAGTGACAGCAGTTGAGGTACTCAATAGCATAAAAATAAGTGATGGGGGGTGGCAAGGGAGGGGTTACTCCAAAAGTTAGCGGGTTCATTGCCAGCTGATCAAGTCAAGCAGACATGTAAGAGATTCCTTTAAATTTTCAAGAAAAAAGAAATTGATGTAATTTAATTATAGTTTTGCGTGTAAAAAACTAGATTCAGTCAAGAAATTTGCCACTGCTATATTTGCTTTCCATAACGAATCGACATATATGACACAGTGAGACATCATACACTTAATAAGATTCTATAATAAATTACAACAGAAATAGTTAATGATGCTTAAGAACACAGTTGGCAGATAATATAAGAGCACACGTGTTCTTGTAATAAGGCACAAATTACAACGGTTAAAACCTCTCCAAAAAAAATATTTTTGAGTATTCATGCAGAAACTCCAGCACAAAAGAATTTGCAGTTAATTGCAGTGATGCTTAATGACACAAAAATTATTGACCAAATCATTGCATAGCTAACCAATCACATGCAGATGGTCAGACTAATTCAATCGTCGCGAAGAAAGTATCCATAAAGCACATCCAGCTTGAATATGTAGTGTTTGGACTATTCGAAATGGGTTTTCGTGCAATCATTCAAGCCTTTGAAAATTTGATCGTTAAGGAGAACAAATCTCATAAGAATGCTGACAGTGAGCCAACACCACGCCTTTATAGGAAGTTAAAGAATATAAGGTGCAACCCCTGTGATCATTCACGCTGGATGCCAAGCATTTTCATGGACAATTCCCATGTGACAATAGCAGCAGCATTAGCAGGGAATGCTCTAATTAATGTAGGACCAAGACCTGTATAGCACCCTCTTACACCAGATCTCCTGTAGATCTAGCAACAACAAGAAAGCAGGCTCTAAATATCAGTCATACTGAATTATGACAAGACAAATGAACTAAGTGTATACCGATTCTAGAATCCGAAACGGATTTCTGGTAGAGCGTTTGTCTGGTGAAGTTTGAATTATGGTTTTCGCCACATCTAAAGGTAGCACGACCGACCAACACTAATCATGCAAAAATATATGGAAGTTAGCATAATGCAAGTACGAGGAAACATAAGTGAGAAGATAAGTTTGAAAGCTGACGATTGAAGCTCAAGAATTGCAGTAACTGTACTTGACACATCAAACTAACTTAGATACTTACTGCCATACCACCAAGGCCACCACTCACAATCCCAACTCCAACATCAATAAGATGGGATAGATCAGAGGAAGCATCTCTCATTCGTAAGTGCCTTGGATGGCGCACATAAGCATCTCTCAGTCTTAAGTGCATGTGATAGCGTACATACTCGTAAGTGCTAAAGAAGACTGCATTGCCTAAAGATTCTCTACAAAAAGTAGCAATTCCTCCTCTAAATATCCCTGTAGGCTGAAGAGAAATTCTATTAGCTGAAGAGAGCATCAGAATATATTTTAGAAAAACAGCATTCTTTCTTACCCCTTCAGTTTTTATTGTCTTCAGAGCACAGTCAACAGGACCATTGTATCTACTAGAACTTGGAAGGAGCGGATCAGTGCCCTGAACTTGCATCCTACACTGAAGATCCCACAATTACACAAATTTACAGACCAACTCAAAGAGTAAGAAGTGTTGCGATTCAGGTTGACGTACCTTCACCAACTCAGATGGGCACAATATAAAGCTTATTAGAGCACCAGCAAAAGCACCTGCAGGAACTATTGCATAAGGCTGTGGTTTTTCACTCTGTATTTCTCCCTGAAATGCGGAGAGAAAATTTCACACGAGTACAGATGCAACTAGGGTTCATTAATTGCGATAAATTTACAATACATAAAACCCCTAGTAAGGTAAAGAAAGGCTAAAACATAGCAGACTAACACACCTGAAGCAACTGTTTCATTTGGGAATACAATCCAAAGGCCAATGAGCTCTCAAAGGCCATTCCCACAAATGAAGATGTTGCACCACGATAAAGCCCTTCCACCTGTTCACGAAACTACTATTAGTCTTCATAAATGGATGTAAGGACAATTGAAGTCAAGGTCACACAGTGAGTCAAAAGAAGCATACTCCTTCAGCCTTCAATATTCTTGCAGCACAGTGCAAACCGCTCTTATACTTCTTTCCATTTGGTTCTGAATTGTATTTTTGAAGATTTACCTGATAAACAGACGAAAGACAGAACAATTAAGAGGAGTTCATCTCCTAACACAATCAATCAGTAACAGGCCGAAGATCCACTCAGAATAAGGAATAAACTCAGAGTTCAAACATAGATCATTAAGGGGAATGGATGCATCAACATTACATGAGACACTTAGATTGTACCATAGAGCAATGAAAACAACTGGATAACCACCATTGAGTAATCAACATAACAACATAACCATGATTCTCGCATGAACTGTACGAAAACCTGAACTTCTATGTGCAGGCAGACACATTATCAGTGTAAATGCTCCCCATCTTCCTGGGTTAGGAATCCAATAAATTTCTCATAGAGTTACAATCAACGTTTGGTCATATGTTTTCGTTAGGATTAGTCTGACAGTGTCTACTACTAATAAAGAGTAAATGCACTTTGTAAAGCTCATCAGTTATCACCTTGTGCTCAATTGCATTGACCTATTTTCTATATAAATCACTCAGCACATCCAACTATAGAGTTTTTTTTAGTAGTACATTAGCACGAACTATCTCTATTCCAACCCGTTAAACTAGCACGCATTATCCTATCAATCCCACAGCATTGCAGGCAGTTGATCTTCCTCAAATCACCATTCACCAACTCTCAACAAAATAAATAAGAAAGACGAAAAATCGAATTACTGAAACAAGGAAAGGTACTAGTAGAGCTCCTTTCTCTCTCGAGAAAGATACCTTAACCGTGTCAAAGGGGTGACCAACTGCAACTGTGGCAACGCCTGCCAACATACCCGCCACAAAGTCCTTATAACCAGAATTCTCTCCCATTTCTCCGATTAAAGCCAATCGAAAGCTCCTTTACTTTCTCTCTCGATAATCTGCAAATAGCTTCACAAACCATGAATAAATGACAATGTCATGTCGACTAGTAACAATCGGGTCTTATGTTGTAACCAATGTAAAAGCTCAAGATCTCATCAAACCTCTAAAATCCCACTGTTTCCAGATGTGCCCTAATTAGAGATGTTCAAGATGAGGAACCAGTTGACTGGCGAACTATCACATGAGTCAGGAGCGGTCAAGAGCTCAAGTCCGATTCGTGTCTAATAGTCAGAGTAGCTAGAACGGCAAGATTTAGACAATAAAAGACAACCGTTGATATATAACGGCTCATTTGATACAACGGTGCCATAGATATTGTAGTTTAAATTATCAAACCAATAGAATAAACGTTGATTTAGTAAAAACGTTTTTATAGACGTCGGGTTTGTCCCAAATGCACCCCTACTCACACTCTTTGTAAGTAGAGGTGCACCGGGAAAGATCCAATATCAAATAAACCCCTTTTCAAATTCTAACTGTGTTTAAGAGTCGAGCGCTAAAAAATCAGGAACGCTCAATATTTATGACTACATATTGCATAGTGCTCATTCCTCCGGATCTATGTATGCTCATTTAATTTCCGGTCACACACTCCCTTTTGTAATGCAAAATCGCACCTGTATTAAATCTCACATCTGGTATATTGTAGCACCATGTCTGTTGTTGAAGAGGGATAGAATCATAGAATATCACGAAACCTGATTCTTCCTTCGCAATTAAACTTTGATCCCGTGTAGTCTTTGGTTTTTTATGATATTCGTTATTGATGTTAATAAAGCACATCTTTATTCAAAACCATAGTACAAGATATACAAAAACTGCTGCCAGATATGAATTATGTATTGTAAATCTGTAATAAAGTTGAATTATTATAAATAAATACACTGCAATCCGACATATGCAGTTCTTAAAACTGGAACAGCAATGCTAGGAATTAAACGTGCGACAAAATGGCCTTGTAATTTCAGCCTGTAATAATATATTACAATATACAACAGACTCATTCTACAGATGGAATTGCAGAATTTTTTCTTGTTGGAACTCTCATAATTTGCTATTTATAAGTTCATCTCTAAAGCTTCTTGCTGTGATGGGCTGAGCAGTCTTTTTGAGCAACTCGCCTCTTTCGGCCATAAATTTGGCGAAACGAGAACCCTTCGTGTCTTTGCTTTTGTCTTCTCCAGGAAATTGAGGTACTTCAGGCAACAAAGCCTCCGACTTTGGATGTAGTGGTGGCACCAAAGCCCACACAGAAGAGAGGTGTTCATCAGGCTTGTCTAGTTCTTCTAATATGGTGACATCCTGCATATCTGGGAAAACAGGAAGATTCCTCAGAAATAAGCAGAGAATATACTAGTAATTCTCAAGTTGGGGAATATTTACCTCGGGAGAACTTTAAAATTGGCTCCAGGGCAGCAACTGGGATGCTGAAATTCAAATGTGGAATAACTGTCCCTCCACCATGCTTAGCGTTGCTGCAGTCATATTCGGTAAAGAAAGATCAGTCAACATTTTAACAAACACAAAGAAAACATGAGAAAATTATGGCATGTGAATGGTGCAGAATTCGCATTACAATCACTAATTGAATTTTCACATCAGAGTTTCAGACCTTGTGACGAGACCAATCATGCAACCATCAGAATTGACGACAGAACCACCACTACTGCCAGGATGCACTGCCGCTGTCGTTTCAAGCATAGCTGGGAACTGGTCAGACTCATTGGTTCCAATCTTGGGAGACCTTTTTGCCTCTATCACTTTTGATATTACACCAAGGCAAGCAGACGGAAGGAGATCTGCAGAAATTCCAGGCACAAATTAGTAGCCCGGACAAAAAGATCCAATTTTTCATTGGCTACAGGCCTACAACAGGTACAAAATAATGCAGTCTTGCATTATGTTGCAAAGTAACTGTTCAAACAAAAGCTTGATGATATATTTACCACAACGGGGTCCAAACAGCCCATGTCCAATCACATACACCTGTGATCCAGGAGAAGGGCAATTGAAATCCACAACAATTGGACAGAGTTGATGAGGAACGACCTCAAGCTGCAGTAACGCAATATCCAAAGGTCCTTTGGAGATATAAACAACACTAGCACTAGCCCACATCCAAGGATCGGTAAAATCCATCCGCACACGAATATTTATGTGGCTTATTCTAGCACTGCTGTGTCTGGATATTGCAATCTCATATGGCGGAGATATATCTGCTGCCTTCCTGTTCTTTGGCAGTAAATTTGGGGATGCTTTTGCACCATTAAATGTCCCGGCTTCCAGATTGGTTTCATTTCTTCCAACATCTACAGCTGTTTTGCCAAACCTCCATGGCTCAAGGAGATGAGCATTTGTAAGAACTAGGCCTTGTTTGTTTAGCAAGATGCCAGACGCCCATGACCCATCCTCAGTGGTAATAAGACAGATTGAAGCCATTGCCTTCTTGACTGGAGATGGCATACCATAACCTGGACCGGTCTCCTTGGGCAAATTTAAGGTCCCATTTTTGTAATCCTTCAGCGACATGTTTACTATTGTGCTCAGGGTCCCAACATCATAATTGATTCTTTTCCATGTAATGTGACGCTCCAGCAAGTCACTGCAAGCTGATGCAATGGCTTCCCATGGTATTACAAGCTGCCAGCAAAAGCTATGATCTATGGTTACAATTAAATTGGAAGGTTTAAAGGGTTAACTTGGTTCGAATGTTTTTAAAAAATAGACAATGTTACAATGTTATGCAAAAACAGTCATTAAGACACGAGCCAACATAATCTGACAACAACGAAGCACAGGTGGTGGTGTGT
>JAYMSP010003460.1:0-19643 GCA_036897095.1 Plantago elongata
GATTGTTTAATAGTATAATTTCCTCCTAGGACTTGTGCGATGACATATTGGAAACATATACTTATCCTCAGAATTCTCATACTTTCTGTCAGAATCTGTGATAACTAGTTTCAAATTTATTCTCGTTTGATTTACTTTTCAGGCATGAACCGACTCTGGTTGCTGAAATGCTTACACTACTAGTGTAAATAGTGAAAGAAAGGAGATTTTGTGGGATGACCTCTGTCGAATGTCTGCAGAGGGAGTTGATTTACATGCTCTCAATCATCCATCGAAACGCCATTCCAACTCTTAGGGAAGACTACATTCAGCTGACTAAATCCCTGATTGAAAGAAATTATGCATCCTTCGTTGAAATTACAAAATGCTCGTGGGTCTTACAAAATGATCATAGTTTCTGTAAAATTTCATTATGGGAAAAGGTTCAGGTAGCGAGTGCAAATTTCTGTAAAGGTTTCGGTAATGCGTGTAAATTTTTGCAAAGGTTTTGGTGTAATTTGAAAATACAAAGGTTCGGAGAGTTAATGCCGTCTATTTCGTATGTTGACCCATTATGTTGACTAACGTTCAAGTGCAAACTCATAAAAAAAGAAGATCTGGGTGTAAAATTAAAGTGAGTCAAAAAATTATAGTGTAAAATAAAATGGAGCCTAAAATTTAGGAATCTTCTTGATTTTAGGTTTAAAGAAAATCAGAGAGATTGCATGGAGAATTTGAAAGCATGATTCTATTCTATGGCTCTGGACTTAGTCGGTTGAATTACATACTCATAGTCATATCTTGTTGATAAATTCAGAAATCTCTATAAATTTGATTTTAGTTGAGTGGAACTATACACCGGAAGTCTTTTTGCAATTTTGCTTATAATCATTTTCATACCGCCGCTTAGTGCTTAATACATCGATATAATTATGAATAAAATGATTGTTTAAATTAACACTTCAACTTGAATTTTGATAGAATTGAATGATAATAAAATTTGACTAGAGTTTTCAAGTTTCGTATCCAACAATAAGGTTGGCGCTAATCGGATATACTTTGATTAGGTTGGGGAACAATAGACTCAATTTAAATATGTTGGTTTTAATTATAAAAAACACCTTTCCGTCAAACTAAAATTCAATTTGAATATATGTAACTTTAAGATTAACATCAAAGACAGACGGGTTACGGGATACATGAAAAATAAAATCACAAGAGTGGATAAAAATTAAAGACTTTTTTATTTGCTTTACCACAAACCATACTAGGTTTCCCATCCATAGTCCATTGTATTGCAGTAGTAGTTTCCTTTGGATTATTGTATGATAGTATCCCTTAATTTTTTTACTTCCTCAATAATTTAAGGTTTTTATTTAATTTCCATTAGACCTTTTTAAACTCTAGTTTGATCTCAGGTTATTCCTACATCATAGAGTCAATTAATTTAAAGAAATATCATTTTCTAATTCTTTTCAATATGATTTATGATTAAACTATAGTCAAAGGAATGTTTAAAAAAGTTAATATACACTGAAAATTTTGATTCGAGACAGATGAAATTGTAAACTATATAAAATCTCCGTTTCTTCAAAAATAGTGTCAAATCCTCTAAATTATAAAGAAAATTAGTATCAAATTCCACTCGCACATATAAAGTGAGCGGAAAATTCTCTATCGTCGTCAATAAGAGAGTGTCTTATGGACTCAAGTTGATGTTACTTCACTTTTTAAAAGGCTCGTGCATTTTTCTTATAATGAGCGACAGGGTTTGGTGAAACTTGGGATACATATTTTAGAGGGTTTGGCTACTTGCTAATATATGCCAAATTCGATTTATGTCATTATGTCAGCATGTTTTATGCTTAAAGAAAATACAATTGGGATTTGGAAATACTAAAGGATCACAACTAACAGTACCATACCATAAATTATAAAAGAAAATCAAGCAAAGGTACCAAAACCGTGGTCTTAATTGTCTGGTACTCTGGTACGGTAGAATAGAAAATGCATGTCGGGTGCAGTAAGAATTGGAATTACCGGACCAAATAATATACTGGAGTATATAAATTTACTCACACAAAATTTAAAATTGTAAAAAGTATCACATAACATTTTATATAATCGTTTTAATTCCAACTCTGTTTATCGTACCAATATTTGTGTGCGTGAAATGAATAATGAGTTTGAATTCATTTAATGCATTATCACAATTTGAATTAAATAATTGTTGATGTAAAATAATATTATCAGAATATTCATTCTAGAAAATTTGTCTATGTGAGTTGAACGTGATCGATACGCTTTAGAAAATCCACCATGGCAGTGTATATCAATGCGATTAATTATTTATCCATCTATATATGACATTAATATTGTAAATATGAAATACCACTATTCATCTATCAGTTCTATTCTTCATCTTTTCTTATCTCTCTTTTTCTCCCCCTTTTTTTCTTGAAGGACTGAATTTTTGGTGAGATGGGATAAAGCCAAGTTTATCTGGTACAAGTGGTGATCTTTTCCAGCCCGTGAGTTTGGGGTAATTATACTTACCCTAAGTTCGCGTAAACTTATACAATTCGTTTGTAAAATTGTATAAGTAAATTTTAGAGTATGAAACTGTTATATTGAAAATAATAAATATTAATATATAGGCTTCTGCCAACAATTTTAATACTCCGACACTTCGTGTCATTGTGAAATTCTAGCTACTGAATAAATACTGCCATGGTGCATATTTCGCACAATTATAATTGCATTTGGGTTACTCAAATTACATCTTATTTTCAAATTCAGTTGTTATTTGTTTATTTAATTCAACTATGATCCCCTATCAAAACTCAATTCATCGACGTTGGGGACAAATGATGCACTACATCACGTTATAATGTAGAGCTATTGTAAAGTTAACATGAATGACTGATAACAAAAGGCAACTCAGTTTCAACTCTAACCAATAGGCCGGGAGTTCGAGTCACCGTTTAACCTTTTAAAAAAAATTAGTTTACATGAATGACTACATTTTATGCATTGATATATATTTTAAACTCTTAGATAATATAAAATTACTATATTAGAAACCATGTAAGTTATTTTAATTGTGACATTATTTCTCTCATATTCTAGAATGTTATCTTCTTTGATAAAGTTTCATGAAAGACGATCTATATCTAAAGACGACCCATGTTACTAATAAAATCGTAAATGTTATTAATCAAAAAATATATGTTGATAGTTAATTAAATAGCCCTCGTTTTAATATGAAAACACTTAATGACATCGATGATTTTCTTAATAATATATAGTTTCGTCTCTAAATAAGTTATCTAGAAATCGTCTCTCAAGAGATTTGCTCAAGCTCTTTAGATGTGCTCAAAATACATAGTGAGTTACACAACTGCTAGTGTAACTACTGAGTAGATTCCAAATCGTTTATGTAAAGTTAAAATCATCCATCAAAACACCAACGACTATAATAACTCCACAACTAGATATAATAATGAATCGTGTACTCACCTCGTTTCATTTACAACTTTCCAACCTTTCTTATTTGTCGTTACGCTTCAACCGTTCGATTCCTAATTGGGCAAAGTTTTGTCTGGAGCATCTACATTTAGACCCTTTCATAATACAACTATTTACATATCATGTCACTCAGTCGGTGTCATAAAATTCATTAAGCTCCATCATAAAATTTACACGATAAACAATTAAAGAAAAAATATAAAATTTACTAAGTGAGAATTAAACCGAGGTACCAACTAGATTAACTAGATTATTTGATATTATTTGCACACTAATTGCACTAAATGTAATAAATCTCCATTAACCATCTAGGCATTTTCTCCAAATCTACCTAACAATATGTTGACTCTCCACCCTATTACCTAGCTAATCCCTTTCCCCCCATCAAATTTCAAATCACCAAAAGCTAATGACCCAAAGTGCAATTAGCATGAACAATCAAGTCTTGAAAAGTGAAACCTCAAATTTGTCACAATTAGCAATTTCAATCAGAGAAACAATCTTGAAGAGGTAAAATCAAGTTGGCATAATCTGGCAATATACTCTTTTGTTTATTAGAAGGAAAAACAGAAAACAGTGGATAAAGGAAAAGGCATAAAGAAAAAAACAATAAATAGGAAGAAAAGATCCAGTCTTTTACTCTCAACCAGCCCACTGGAAAGTTTGAAACTAGCCCCTGGTTTTCTATTCCCTTCTCCATCAAACCCACTACTATATATACCCCCACCCCTACCCACCCATCAACTCTATGCTATTATATATATATACACACAAACAATATATAGATACATACACAGAAGAACTCCAAGAAATAGGATGAAATAAACACATTTTCATCTCTTTCTACAGAAACTATTCTACTGTACTGTTCTGCAATACCATTTCCATCCAGTACTGAACAGGGATAGAACAGTGTGAAAGAAAAGAGGATAAAAATCTCATCTTTTTGCCTTTTTTTAGTTCCAATTTCAAGAAAAATTTCCCCTGTTTTTTGGGTTTGGGAACAGGGAGGTTTGTGATTTGGGATCATAGGTTTTGGAGTTTCTTGGAGGACCCGTATTGGGTTTTGTGTTTTTTGGGTGGAAGGGATCGAAAGATTGGATTTTTTTTTGGTGTGGGTGTGATTTATGCAAATGGGTATTGATCAAAGTGGGAGCTTGGGGAAGGGGAAGGTGAGCAGTGAGTCGAAGAAGAGTAAGCGTGGTGGTCGAGGGAAGAAGAAAACGTCTCGTGTTCAGAAGCTTTATGAGACTTGCAAGGAGGTTTTTGCAGATTGTGGACCTGGCATTGTTCCTTCACCGGAAAAGGTCGAGAAGCTTGCTGCTGTTTTGGGTATATATTCAATCATTTCTTCTTCTTTGCCTTCATCTTGTTTGTTTTTGTTTTTCTTTTTAAATGGTGTGTGTTTTTGTACACTTTTATGGTATGTGATTGTCAAAAGTTGAGCTTGTTTGGCCTAGTTTAATTAGCTTTTGGTGACCTAGAGTCTTGAGTTTCATCTAATGTGCAGCATGCTAGTGAACAACTCCTGGTGTGGTTGGGTGTGTTATACGAACAATTATGGTACAACATTTAAATCTCACGGTAGACAAAACCTAGAGACTTGTTCAATAGTAGCTAGAGTATTGTTCATTTACCGGTCAATGCTAGCTAGCTAGGTCATCTGTATGAATTTGATGCATAATTCACACCTTTTGTAGTGAGAGTCGTCGATCATTTCATGTGATATGGACTTTGTTTTAGGTCTATTGGACAATGTGGCTTGTTTGTATCTGAAATTTGTTAGGTGATATGGACAAATGCACAAGGTCACTTAGGTCACTTATGTGTTGGAATTGAATTCATGTTTGGCAGTTCTAATTCTGACACAAAATGGCAGTTCTTTGAGCAAGAAAATGTATTAGTCCCTATGTCGACCAAGTTGTGCTTATTAAATGTGTATATGTACCAATACAAACGTCGAATTTACATTTAAAAAAACAAAAATGTATACATCCATGTGCATTGTCCATTCAGGTCCACACAATCACATTTAACTTAGGCACCTAACATTATAACATATATTCGTCTTCAAAATCAAACGCGTCATACGTATGGAGTACAAACATCCAATGTACCCTAAGATGATAACAACAATACTAGAACATGAGCAATATCATTTTTGTTCCCAATGTTTGAACACTGAGAAGGATGTTTACTGTTATGAGACATGTTATTGTTTACCTACTCTATCTTGGAGTGCTCAATGTTCATAGGCTGCATTGCATGGGATGGGACCTACAAAAAGTTATAAGGGTTGTTATTAGGGAATATCTACTGTTGTGTTTGTGGATTTTGCTTCAGATAGATATTTGTCTTTTCTGGAATGATGCTGAAATGGTGGAATGAATTTGTTTGTGTACAGATGGAATGTCCCAAGCTGACGTTGGTGTTAAATCTAACTTGCCATTTTTCAGCTCTGAAAGGTCTCCCATCATCACATATCTTCACCTCCATGACTGTGAAAAGTTCTCTGTATGTAATACTATCTTCTTTGCTCCTCCAATTACTCATCAACCATTTTCAATAGCCATAAACTAGTCTGCCATATATGCATGGACAATCTTTGCCTGGGCTTTCTAAGTACCTGACTCGTGGGTGTATCCAGGTGTCGGACTTGGCTATTTCTCATAAAAGTAACGTAACTTCTTGGCCTAAATTGAAGAGTAATATTGCCATATCCATGTTGGATACTCAGAGTGCCTAACACGGGTATGCAAGGGGAATTGAAAAGTCTGGGTAACACAACTTGGGCATCTAGTTGTAATTGGAGTTGAACAAACTATAAAATTGGTTTGGCTTAAGCTAACTCCGTAACTTTGTACTGTAAGAGACAAAACCATTTGTTTGAATTGTGTTTGTGTTTGGTTTGTTTGTACAATAGTAGTATTTAGTTTGAAAGTGAAATGAAATTGTACTAGAAAGGTCAAAACTAAGTGAGTGAGGGTGTTTTCGGGTAAGTTGGTGATTAGTGCCTATCACTCATGAACAGCTCGGATAGAAAAATGAGATCTTACAAATAAGTTAGTAACTTACTAAAGCTTGCATCCCGAATAACCAAGAGCCTTTTAGTGTTAAATCATGTGCATTTTGTTTCAAATAGTCTCACTTAACTGAAAATTACATGGCATAAGCAACTAACTAAATGCTACCTGCTTGGCTGTATTGCTTATGTTTCTTATGCTTATCAGTAATTATTATGGTTTAGACTTAAGAAATAACTTGCAGATGCTATAGTCGTATGGAAACACTATATTTATGAAATGTGATGTATGGATGTTTCTCGAATCTCTCAGATTGGAATATTCTGCTTGCCCCCAGGAAGTGTGATTCCTCTGCATAACCATCCAGGGATGACTGTTTTCAGCAAACTTCTCTTCGGAACAATGCACATCAAGGCATTTGACTGGTCGGTTGAGTTGGATAAGATCTCCACAGAACTAATTAAAACGACCGATCCCAAGCCAAGTTCTGATGGGACAGATGAGATGGCCATTGTTCCAAACAGTAGTATGTTCCTAGTAAAACCAAGATTTCTCTAGATTCATTATGTCTGACATAGTAGTTCGTTATTCTTCCGATGCAATTAAGTGTCTCTTTGGGATTAGTGTTTGTTTCCCCTTTTTGTGGAATAAAAGTAGGAGTGGACTTGAGCTATTTATTATAAAGCCATTAGAAGCCAAAAGCTTGCGGTTTCTTTCACCCTGGTGGCAAGCATGTAGTGGTTAGAAGTGGTCCGTTCGGCCCAAAGCTTTTGAAAATCGGGCATAATCCAAAGCCATTTGTCTTTGTTTTATCCTAAGAATCTGTCGCCATTACCAATAAATTTGTCTTTTAGCTGTCTCTTGATGACATCTTGTTGTGTGTGTAGATGAGGACCACCCTGATGGGTTACGTATGGCGAGGATAAAGGTCGACTCTGAGCTCACTGCTCCGTGTAAGACATCCATTCTTTATCCGGCTGATGGTGGCAACATGCACTGTTTTACTGCTAAAACTGCCTGTGCTGTGCTGGATGTTCTCGGCCCTCCATACTGTGATCCCGAAGGTCGCCATTGTCAGTACTATTTGGAATTCCCGTTTCCCAAGTTCTCAGGTAATGGTCCGTCTTTATATCATTCTCATCAAGTCAGTATAACCATGATAAATTGATACTCCGGATTAAATGATAATTTCATGGTCCAGTGTAAAGAGCTTTAGTCTTTTATGTTCCACAACTAGTACTTCAAATGTCTGAGATTGCTGAAAAATGCATGTAATATTTCAGTTGAAGGTGTGTCAGTTTCGGAGGAAGAGCAGGACGGGTACGTGTGGCTCATGGAGAGGGAGAAACCGAAAGACTTGTGTTTAGTGGGAGTCCCCTATACTGGTCCAAAGATCTCAAAGAAGTAATCGATTCTTCAAGGAAGGAGAGTTTCAATATATGGAAAGCTAAAACCAGTTTGGCAATGTAGGAAAATAGGAACTTTTGTTTCTCGCAGTTGTTTTACCTTGTCTCTTTATTTTATCACCTTTCATCTTGTTAATTTTTCGGATCTTGGTGGTCTTTGTTACAATATGATGTAAATAGGTTAGACAGAACTGAAGGAAAAGAACTTTTGAGTTTTTAATGTGCACAAGGGAGCAAGTGATCTTCCAAGTGCATTGAGATGTGAAATCATGGATTTCTTTTTTTGCTCTTTTTTGGCCTTTTCTCATTAAAATCAGCTCTGCTAACTTCGGAGAATTGTTACCTAGATCTGGTCTATGTAAAATTTATGCCTAGGACTCGGCCATAAGTCCATGAGTGTGATTTACATTCGCAAGTTATGTGATTCATATTCGAACCGGCCTTTTCCTTTTCTTTAGTTTGATTTTTTCTGGCTTTTCTTTTTCATTTTTACCTTTCTTTCTTTACGTTTTTTTTTAGAAATAGAAGCATCAACATGAATTGGACCTGAATATACTCTTGCCATTGAAAATTCTTCTAGCTCCAGCATATTGATAGCATTACTTCTCAAAATGAATGTTCTTTCATCTAGATAAGGTGATCGCTTAGATGATATTGGACCATCTGTATCCGTAGAAGTGATATTAATTTTACCTAAGTTATTCAAAATTCCATCATAACTTATAATGAAATGTGAAATTTAGTACTTGCATTACTCCTCGCGAGCTAGCCTCTTCATACTTTGCACTTGTGGTCAACATTAACCTTTTACAAATGCTACTCCTTCCTTATGTTCCGGATAACTTCATACATTGCTACTCCTTCCTTATGTTCCGGATAACTTCATACATTAGAGTTGACGTGTAATTTTATATAAAAATGTAATGATAAGAATTAAAATTGATGGGATAAAGTGTACTTTTAGTGATAAAAGGTGTAATTTATATATAAATTTGAACATATTTATTACTGTATTTGTTAGTGAAGGAGTATCTTTCCATTTTACTAATGTATGAAATGAAATTTTATGGCACGAATAGAAATGACAAATGTATCAAGTTTTACGGGACGGATAAAGTATTATAAAATTTATAGTATTATATTCTAAAAAAATAATTTATCTTATCATTTAAAAGTTTGAATTTGTTAAACTTTTTATTTTTTGTTGAAATACTTGATTTAGTGATATAATATGATTACGCAGCAATATCTACGTGTAATATAGTCAAAATGAACTTTGTCAACATCGTAACTGGACCTCAAATGTAAAACCAGTAAACAAGCTAAGTGCTCATCGAGCTTATATTTCTGACCATTCTTCTTCTTCTTCATCATTAATTGCTTCCTCTAACGATTTTTTTGTTTGATTCCGATTTATATAGCTGCGTATGATATGGTAAACTGATAATTCCGAAGTATAAATATAATTGTTTTTCGACAATATCAATATGAGCACATCGATCACTCACTCGCATCAATATTTGTTGATATTTAAAATGACTTCCACGACCAATTTTAGTCTATGTATACAAAATATATAACATCAGCATCACAATGACCATAAAGATTAAAGACCATTAATGGTCAGTTTCAGTTTCTTGCGATGGTTTCCTGTTAATGGGCTAATGGGCCATAGCCCATCATGGCAGAACAAACTACTTATAACGTTTGCTTATGGTCTAACTACCTCCCAAATGGAATTTTAAATTGAATATATTTATTTAAATGGCTAACCTCACAATTATTTTACTCATATACCAATACCTCTTTACTTCTAAACCATCAAAAGGATCCACCAAGAATCGAACTCTACACCTCCTCCTTACATCGAACTCTTTTCAGCTCAAAATTTATTTTAATAAAAAACTCATTATGTGAACGCACAAATTATTAAACAAGCTAGCTAGTTTGAGATATTATTACATTTTCATTTTTTATTTATATATTAAAAACATGTTATTTGTCAAAGCGTTTGTAGCCGAGTGGCAAGCTGAGACACCCCGTAGCCATGAGGTCACGGATTCGATTCTTCAAAATAGGTGATTATATTCTCTGAATAGAGATTGGTGGTGATTTGCATCTAGAATCGATTGATAAATTCGTCTTGTATTACAATTATAATTGTAATGCTATATTTTATGTTAATTAATAGAGAAAAAAACTATCAATTACATTTTTAACTACCAATTAACTTTTCAACTAGTTTTACTAAATAAAGTATTAATCTAGTCTTGATTAAATATTGTAACTCGTCCCAATTGGAATTTTTAACATTATTAATGGTAATTTCTAGGATAATTTCTACTTGAATCTTGAAATGACCAATTTATTTTATTAGGTCATGATATAATTTGTAAAACGGTGAAAGGGTCATAATCGAACAACAACAAAACTCAGACATCAAACATTGAAATAATATCATCTGGGTGAGAAAACCCGAAGTCCAAATTAAACACCCATGTCCCATGCATGATTTCTTGAAAATATTCAAATTTCAGTCCATGAACTTTGGCACTTTAGCAAGGAAGAAATTCTCCGGATTTGAATAAAAGGTGGACTGTATTATATCAAATATTCCAATCACCAACTTTTAACCTAAATTTGTGCACATCAAACTTTTGCTACTTGCAAGGCACATGTTAAAACCCAATCAAGTTTAATGAGAAATTTGTTCGTTCAATGATTCAATGAAAGTAGCTGGAATATTAGTCTCAACCCAAGTCATAGTTCACATTATTTCAAC
Source organism: Plantago elongata (assembly GCA_036897095.1). NCBI lineage: Eukaryota > Viridiplantae > Streptophyta > Magnoliopsida > Lamiales > Plantaginaceae > Plantago > Plantago elongata. The sequence continues at coordinate 10,719 of JAYMSP010003460.1, forward strand.
TCATTTTATTTTTGTAAAATATAACATCATATACATTGGTATTAAGACTAACTAATGCAATTAGGAGCACCTCCACGCTAAATCATGTCATTACTTACTTTAAGATAATATACTTCTTCAACTCTTTATATCTACTTGCATATTACCATTTCCGTTTTCTTAAACGGCGGAAGATTAACTCGAACTCAACGGCTAAAGCGTGACTCGATCCCCCAACTTATTAGTTAGAGATGAAACGTATTACCAACTGAGTTGCACTTCTTTATTCATTTTACTATTTATGTTAATATAACTAGTAATGCATTTTGACTAAAAAAAAGGGTATTTGAGTTTGAAAGTAAATGTAAGAAAAGAATTTCACCCTTAATTAAGGCATCATCTAATGACTACTCAATATTCAAAATTAGACCAAAATAAATACCAATTCTAGACATTCTAGTACTACAGATTATTTCCCTCTAATGACTAATCAATATAGAACTTTTTTTAAAACTTTGGGAACGAATGCTTCATTGTCTAGTAGTCCTGGTTCATCTATGTAGGACCAAAATTAGTCAAGAAAATAGGGATTGAAGGAGTAATACATAGGAACCAAAATGAAATTATAAAATAGTGACTTCACTAATTGACATTTAAACACCATGTTGTGGACAAGCTAATTTCAACTATTAATGATGGCTGGCAACCATGTTGAACTATTTATGAGGTCAATGCACCAAAACTAATTTCTTCCATTATTTATTTATATAAATAAATTATATTCTTTTTTCTGTGTCAGTTTCATCCAATCAAGTGATCAACCACAGCTGCTGCCACCCTTCAGACTAGGAAAGTAGTAGGAATATCAAATATGAATGAAATAAATAATCCAATAAGACCCAAATCTTATATTTCAACACAAGTTATTTAAATTTGTAAATCTGAGTGGAAAATAGTAAACTAATCTCAACTTGGCAACTAAGTCTCCATGTAGTAAACATGGTTTCGTTAGATTTGTGATGTAGGACCAGTATTAGTCAAACAACTATCATACTGTAATTAAGTATTAATCCAAGTATATAATTAGACAGATTGATTATCCATTTCTTAATCAATTAGTTGTCACCTGTACATGCTAATAAACAATTTTTTCGCTTGACCAAGGCAACACTGGCCTGTTGGTGTGGAGCTAAGTTGTTGTCTTGTTTAATAATAGCTTAATTAAGTATATCTTACTTGCAATTGAAATTTAATCTGCCTTGCTTTTTTGGGCACTTGAAATTGCTTCCATTTCAATAATATTCCACAAGACCACAACTTGAATAGATTTAGAAAAAAGACAAGTTCAATTTTGGCAATAATCACTGGAAAATATCAAGCACAAGTACATGATTGACAAGTCACATATACATGCAATTGGATACAAAAATGTAACCTTCTATATTGGTAGTTTGTCCTAAATAGAGAAGCTAGAATGAAAACACTTCTCAATGAGGATGGTGTTATTTTCAATTAAAATTTATTAAATTGAATTAAATTAATTTAAGATATAAATTATAATAAATTGAGCTAAATTGAATAGAATTAAATTTAACTGAACTAAATGATTTTAAGTTGAAGAAAACACAACCTAACACTCATTTTACTACCGTCGACTTTTTCAATATTCATCTATTATGTAATCGAACCTGACTATTAATACCAATTGAACCTGTACTCCAGCATGCTTTGATATTTAATAATGTCCGTAAAAAGTTAAAAATAAATGATTTGGTAACTTTGTCAAGTAATGTGAGAATGAAATGTTAGAGAGTAGTTAATCTTGTGTTAGTTGGTTAATTTGATAATTTATAAAAGGAAATTCAAACCTTAACACTACTGGACCGTTGTTTAAGAAGATTAATTAGTGTAATGTGAAGTTGTTAAAGATATTAGGTGTTAATTAGTAGTTATAATGATGACTCTGTAGTTGTAATATATTGGTATTGTATGTGTAAAATTGTATAAAATGGGTGTCGGCTTTAAGATAATGTGTATAGTCTTCGTAGTTGTTTGCCAAACTGACTCACGTAAAATTTATAAAACCCTTAACTTGATCTCATCATTTGTCTCTCGGTCAATTTGAGACTTTCATATATATTATCTACTTGCGTCTGTTACACCTTACAGTCAAATTTGTGATAATAATGGCTAGAATACAACATCTCATATGAAATGTTATTGGATTAATTATATGTTTCCGACATAATATTACGAGCAGGGGCGGACCGGGAGGGGATCATATATATATTTTTGCCTCGGAAGTTTAGAGTCATGTTTGTTATACTGTTGGAGTGGCCATCTCCCCACTCAAATGGAATATTTTATAAAAGAAAATTTTCAATTGAAAAAATCCACTTAAATTATATACCAATCAGTTCTTAAATTTTAGGTAACCGGATTAAATCTTTGGTGCCGATTTGTCTTGCAAGCACTTTCTTCTAATTCGTCTTGCACAGAAATCATAGTAGATTTTGAATTCAATGAAGTGAAATGCTTGCATGATAAAAATATGGTTTCAAATTGGATTTTAATTAATCGATGACAGAAATGAGACGGATTAGTTTTGTGTCTTAATTTATGATGCCTGACTCGTTGACTAAACTTAATTACTAGTCCAATAATACAAGAGCTTACTATACTACTAGTATTATTCTGGCTTATAATATATACTATGTTAATTCAGATCCCAAGATAGATCAAGAGTCATTTCATTATGAGAAAAACGATAATCCGTACTGCCTAAGGTTTGACAAAGGCAATTGGTTAAGGGTCAATGTTACAAAGAACACTCAAACTGCATGTCCAAATATTTACGAATTCATTAGTATACAATTCGAATTAATAAAATTTAACTTAAAATATTTTTTCTTATATAAATCAGATAATTTTAATTGAGTTTTACCAACTCAAATTGTACTAAACAATTTTTTCTTATGAAATATATTGAACCGTTTTTTTCTTTTAGTAAGATTATCATTAACCGATAACTCTCGATTGAAACTTCACCATTTTAATCGATTCTGGTGATGAATTGGTCTGATGTAAGATTATTAACGAGCCAAGCTGAACTTTATCTTATTAAGGGATCAATATTCATCAGAATTTCACGCATGCTCGTAATCAGCTCGTAGTAGTCAAGGTTTTCATCATCGAGCTAGTGAATTGTGAAAATATCAAATAGTTATTTGTTTATTAATTAACATGAAATATAGTATTACAATTACAATTGTTGAACAAGACGAATTTATCAATCGATTCTAGATGCAAATCACCACCAATCTCTATTTAGAGAATATAATCACCCATTTTTAAGAATCGAACTCGTGACCTCAAAGTTACAGGGTGTCTCAGCTTGCCACTCGGCTACAAACGCTTTTACAAAACATCAAATAGTTATGAAACAAGTTGATTGAATGTTTCACCTTATTACTTCGTCTTCCAGTAAATTGCATAAGGTAGCTTATCAAATATTCAAATTACTTAGGAACGAAAACTTGTGGTGGGATCATGAATAGATTGTGAAATAAGTTCATATCTAGATGATAAATTCAAGTTCATATCTAGATGATAAATTCATGTTAAACATATATAGCTAAAACGAATCTAACTGAGCATCTAACAACCCCATGTTACTAGATTGAGTTGGTGTCCATGTTTATGTACATCTTTAACTTGTGGTCTTTACATGCATCCAAGAAGACACTTTAGAACACATTTAAAAACTATACGATTGGTCTCATATATGCCAAGAACAAAACTTGAGCTGACCAAAAGCGGAATAAGAGTTTACCTTCGTACAGACCACGTTGAAGCCTTCAAAATAGTTGTTGTACTTGAATTAATGATCAATTCATACATACTCAAAGTTTGAAAAGAAATAATACGTATTTTTTAAAATCAAATAAATAATTTTAATTAATTATGTACTCAATGTAACGAGTTGAAAGCTACACATACATATATTAAAAACGACGACCACCGTATTATCCGTTCTATGCTGTACAAAGTCTACAAATCCTATCTGTCACTAATGTGGTTTTTCAACTCTCTAATCTTTTTCTAATTTATTTTATCCAGCAGTTAACCCAAGTTTCTTCTTCTTTTTCAACTCCATGTGTTTATTTAACACTCGCATGGTATCATAGCCAGCCAGTTGACATTTCGAAGTCCTCTCTAACCTTGTTCATTTGTGTTCACAATACCAATTTTCGATTTAATTTAAATTTTCGAGTCATATTACGTAGGAGAGATTATCATAATGTACATTCTTTAGCTAATAACATGTTGCGAGATTTCTTGTTGCCTTATGTATGTGAATGTGTTTAATACATTACTACCTTATCAGTTGCATGCTATGGTAAAATTGATACCGTAAGTATTATATATCCAAATAAGGTCGAGTACTTGACTTTTACGTGCATAACCACTTTATAGAAAAGGCGTAAATATAACCTTTTAATTTATTTTAATATGAATAAATTTAATCATATATTTTGTTAATATAAAATGAATTTTACTTGCTTTTATATCACGTGATCTATTTATATATGAAAAGTTTATCACGTGTATTATAAACATAAATGCAATTTAATACATCTATTTCTACGTACTTTATTCGTGGTCATGGTAAATTTCACTTTTTTCATGTATGAAATAATGACCGAGAAAGTTCATGAAAACTATAAAACGCTTAAAAATCAAATTGTCTTTTTCTCCATCCATTAAATTAATTCCTTTGTCAATGTATATTTATATAATACCTAGATTAAAGGGTAGTTCATGTAACTCCATTAGTCTACTTGGATACTAAAATGTCAAATGGATTGCTAAAATAATAGAAAGAAAAGGGTACCAAAGTAAAAGGCTACTTGTATAAGAAGGGTGCCATAAGTTTGTCAATGTAGAAAAAAATATCTCAGAAGTCTTTGCAATAGACAAAGAGACTTCTCTCAAGTCTCAGCCAGCAATGGAATCTGTCAACAATGGATGCAAGTTTGATGATGAAAAAATCAACCATTCTATCATCAAATCCACTGATAAAAGAGACTCTGTGAAGGTATATATCATATACCTCAACATCTCTTCTTTCATCATTTTGTACACAAATATACAATCTTTTTTCTTTCTATTCTTGCAAGATTAATTTCCATTCATTTACCAATTACCATGATGTTCATGCAGCAGGATGAAGTTGAATCAACCAAGGCAGAACTGACAGGAGTCAGAGAGGAAAACATAAGGTTGAAAGGTTTGCTCCAGCAGATCGAGAACGATTACAAGAATCTCCAAACGCGGTTCATGGACGTATTTAACCAGGAATCCATTAAAAAAGGATCATCCCCGGTTCCAATCACAACAAATGGTTCATCACAGAACACTCATGATGATCGTGATCAAGAACATGAGCTTGTGTCCCTTCGCCTGGGACCAAATGAGTCGAAAAAGGATGGCACGACAAGGAGCGGTACCAGCAATTCCAGCAAGAGCACCAGTTGCGAAAACGATGAGCTAAAGCTTAGACTGGATTACAATCTTGAAGGAGGTAGTGGAATAAAGGAAGATGGTGCTGAAGGCGAAAAGTGGCCACCAGGTAAAGTGTTGAAGACAAAAAGAAGTGAAGAACCTGAAGAAGTTTCTCAGACAAGTGTGAAGAGAGCAAGGGTTTGTGTTAGAGCAAGATGTGATACACCAACAGTAAGTACATATATAAACTTTTGCTTTTACAATATAAAGAAATCTTTTCCAGTTATAAATATATTTCATGGATCTGTAATTGCTAGACATTAACTATATATGTTCCAAGATGTTTTTGCATAGCTTTTATATGGCTAACATAAGTTTCTGTTTGATATTGAAGATGAATGATGGATGCCAATGGAGAAAGTATGGGCAGAAAATTGCCAAGGGAAACCCATGTCCGAGAGCTTATTATCGCTGCACAGTTTCTTCCTCGTGTCCAGTCAGGAAACAGGTAAACTTTAGATCGACTTTTCAGTTGACTAATTTTATTTGCGCGATATTTGTGTGAGTGACCGCGATTGAAATTCATTTGTGGTTTGAAATTATATGATTAAGATTTAAGAGTCATACTAAAATTCTTGGATGATGTTATGAATTTGTAGAAAATAAGCATTGAACTATTTGTCTCCAAAAACTGTGTCATCAGATAATACTAGTCTTCCAAAATTGCCAAAACATTACATGTTGGCCTCATGTTAGGTAGATATTATGACTCATATGAGTTATTCTAGAACAATTTGGGAACAGTTGAATTTGATAAATTGACAGTAGAATTTAATATGATGAAATGAAACAAAAATATTTGAAATTTTTTCTCACATAAATGTTCCACTATGTTTGAATTTCAGGTGCAACGGTGCGTAGATGACATGTCGATCTTGATCACAACGTATGAAGGAACTCACAACCATCCACTCCCCGTCTCAGCTACTGCGATGGCGTCCACAACCTCAGCAGCAGCCTCCATGCTCCTCTCCGGCTCATCCACATCGCAGCCATCAAACACCACTACTGCTACTAACTCACTTTTCGGACCTCCTAGACCGCAGCCTTACTATTATCCCAACGCTTCATCAACAACCCTCCCCACTATAACTCTAGACCTCACCACCCACCCATCCACCACATCTACCGGCTTTAACCTCTACTCCTCGAGCTTCCAGACAGCCCCAAGAGTTTCAACCTCAAGCTTAAGCTTTGGTTCTACGTCTTCCAATGCAATGCCATCCCTTTGGGGAAATGCAGGGTTATCGTTTGGATCAGCACCGTACAACAGTTACCAGTCTCTGCAGTTTGGAAAGCAAACAAAAGAGCAAACATACCAGCCTAACTACTTGGACAAGTTTAATCAGGGAGGCTCACAACAGGCTCTGACTGAAACATTGACTAAGGTGATCACGTCTGATCCAAGCTTTCGATCAGTGATAGCAGCTGCAATCTCATCAATGACAGTGAACGGTGATAATAAGGGAGAAAGTTTTGGCCAAAACCTGAAGTTGGGTGGACATGTACCAGCCACAGACTAGGATTTACTTATCTAAATTAAGCAGATGACATTGTTTGGATCGGAACTGTCAAGCTGCAACAGCTTTGGTTCTGGTTCTTCTATATTCGTCTCTGCTGCGGAAAATCAAGAGTTAACATGGTTGCTGGATTTTGGGATTCTCAACCTGCAAGTATCATGACATTTTGATTAGTCTGCATGTTTTACATCTATGTGATTCAAAGACAGTGTACAGAATTTATTTCTTGTTTATCTTTTTTTTTTTTTAACTGTTTCATAGAAAGAATAATTAAGTACTACTCCAAATATTGATTTCCAACATGCACAGGTTGCAGAAATCAATGTTTGGAGTGGATCTTTTAGGAGTCTATGTGATGAATGAAATGACATTGAACTTCATCGACTGCCTGTTAAATATGTTACATGCAATAATACAAGAGAGAATATATCACCAAGACACCAAGTTTCATGCGTGATGTCCAATTGTTCACCAGTGAGACAAAAACTTAGACTTTCACAAGTTTTTGTAAATATTTAGACCTCAACATCTGTAGCCATAGTCATTGTTCACCATTGAGACAAAAACTTAGATTTTCACAAATTTTTGTAAATATTTAGACCTCAAGATCTGTAGCCATAGTCAGAATGCACCGATACATCATTTTCTTGAAGATGCACTTTCAACATTAGAGTTTCTTAGATGGTGAGTGTGTAAGTTTTTCGTCAAGATGCAGTATCGGCATTAGAGTTGTTTAGATACTAGGTTTACTCGTGTTTATGCTACTCGCATCTAATAAACCCGACAATAGGAATTTGTCACTTCTTATACATGCACATCGACTTGTAGTCAAACCCAGTAAAACCGAGGTGTTACCCTGGCCTGAACTTCCCTTATGGAGCACAAGATGTGGAACTTCTACCCCTATCACTAGATTCTAATAATCAAATAAGAAACTGACCTCTTTGTTACAACAGTGCAGGTCAATTAGAATTTTAAGGAAGCTTCCTCACAGGATAAGACTAGCATTGTTCTACTCCAGTACTCCCTCTCATCTTCATGTTTAGCTTTAGTCGGTTAGTGCAACCACGTATCTTCGATGAGAAAAGAATAATAATCCTTCCAAGGATATTCAATTGCTCCAAACAGTCAGATACATACAAGAAAAATACATTTACAGGAAGGTGGAAAGCACAAAAAATTGCTGAGGTATAAACCCTTATTGGCCACATCTTTTGTCTCTATTCGTATTTCTTGTCTGAATAAAAAATGAGGTACAGTATGAATATAAAAATTGCTACAAAAGCAAACAAAAGTTAAGGTTACAACAACGCTAAGCCGGTTTCCTATCTGACAAGCTCCATCTCATGATACTTTCAGCAGCTGGTGGAAAGCCTCTTGGGGTATATCCACAGAGCCAATGCGTTTCATACGTTTCTTTCCTTCCTTTTGCTTTTCTAGCAATTTCTTTTTCCTAGTAATATCACCACCATAACATTTTGCCAGAACATTCTTCCTCAGAGCTGAGATCCTACAAATCACAATACAGGAAAGAATAAGCTGCAGAGCACTGGATGTTGAGGTATCAATAGACATCCAGATATGGACACACCAAAATAACAAAAGATACATCTAACATGAAACTTTAACTGCCAATGAAGGCAATGCAGGTTTAATGCATCAATAACATAAGCGGCATAAAATTCTGAAATACTATGATGAGGATTCTAGCTAGTCTACAGGTGAGAGGCATGAAAACTCTAGCTACAGGCGAGAGGCATGAAAACTAAGAGAAAGACTCGTGGAATTGTAAAAATAACATAAAAGCATTATTCCATGGACAGATAACAACTTACTTTTCGCTGGCAATCACCTTTGATCC
>JAYMSP010003461.1:0-19641 GCA_036897095.1 Plantago elongata
TCTCCTGCGTGTGTGTATAAATTTCAGATTGAGAGGGAAAAAGTCAACAGTGAGTGGACAAATCACGTTTGTTCCTCAATCAAGTTGCCATGAAAGATGGGATAATGTATAGTCTGCCTGAAACCATGATGGGTCTTTGCAACCAGTCATCAGCTATTGATGCACCTGAATACCTGCTAATATATACTGTATCATGTAACATTTTATTTTACCTTTCTCTTGTTACTTGCCCATCAGAAATCCAAACAAGCGACTCATAGGTCCAAAAGAAACGTGCATCTACAGACTTCAGCTGCCATTATCCTGATGTTGGAAGCCACCAGATTCTTTGAAATGATTGATTTTAGGCCACACTTCATTCTAACGCCTTATATGGCCTCCATTGTAAATTATATAACGTGAAATTAGGATCTGTACAAGTTGAATCGTTCTAGTACATCTGTCTTTGTTGGAACTGCAGGTTTAGGGATCGTTCCAGTTCCAGTTTGTAACTTCTCTGTAATCTGAACTTCTATACTCATCTTCTTGTAAGTGTACATGGATTATTATTCTGATATTCTTCTCTTTCCCCGCCTGGCATCCTTTGCTTTTAATTCTTTGTTCATCACTTATCTTTGCTTCTAATTGATAAGCTTGTCTGGTCTTCCAAATCACCCTGGGAGATCAGATGATACTTGAGTAAAAGTGTAAATTCGTATGGAAGTTTTTGAGACGTTGGGAGTGTAACCACGGTTATACACAATGTATGGGGCACATTGACTTATTATGCTATGCGAGGGGTGCGCACCTGGATCCCTAACATCTAATAAACCGGAAAAAAGATAGGCACTTTACCTTTAAAAGCAGGGCACTATATGATAAACTTCTTGGGTATAAGGTAGAGTGGATTCTTCTTGTGCATCATAAAACCATCCAAAATGTCAGTATCAACATCCTCACTCTTCAATCCATCAGGCAGTTCCCAATCAAAATGGCACAGAAGGTTTGCAAGCACGAGTTGCACCGTTGTCAGCGCCATGGAAATTCCCGGACATCCTCTTCTCCCGGATCCAAAAGGTATCAGATCAAAATTTTGTACCGATTTGTAATCCATTGCTGTCAGCTTGCCATCCACTATGAACCTCTCTGGTTTGAACTCTTCTGGGTTTTCCCATATGTCAGGATCATTAGCAACAGCCCATGCATTCACATAGACTTGCGTTTTGGCAGGGATTTCAAATCCGGCAATAGTGCAGTTACTCATGGTCTCGTGTGGTACAAGCAGAGGTAGAATCGTGTACCTGCGTAAGGTTTCTCTGATGACTGCATGCAGATAATCCAGTTCAGTTGACATGATATCCTCTTCCTCCAGGATATGTTTGTTTTCTAGCACCGGCGATAACAACTCTCTGATTTCGGCTTGCACTTTCTTCATGACACGCGGATTCTTGATTAACGCTGTCATCGCCCATGTTATTGTCGTAGCCATTGTATCTGTGGAGCCAAAGTACATATCCTGGAAGAAGGAAAACAGAATTGTGAATTTGTGATGTTAGAGTTGTAAAATTTAGGGGAAATTAAAATTTCCTATCTGAACAATCTGAACAGGGGATTATGTTTCTTATGCTTGATTACCACCAGGATTCCTTTGATGTGCTCAATAGGGAAATACAATGGTTCCTCTTCTCTCAACTTGAGCAAGATATCAAGAACATCATCATGGAAATATTTTGTTTTGTTAGGGTCGAGATGCTCGTCGATGAGTTGCTGATAGAACGCATCCCATTTCTTGAAAATCATATCAAGATGAGCAATCTTCCCTGTAACGGTGTCAAGCCACCCCACCCAGGGGAAATAGTCTGTGAAATAGAAATCTGACAGAGAAGTCTGGAGCTCGCGTAAGTTCTCCACAAACTGCCTCCTCTCAGTGCTCCCTCGAACATATATTTTCCCGAATACCACCTTGGAAGCCACCGAACTTGTCAGGAACACGATCACATCTGTCAAATCTACCTTTTCAGAATCCAAAGCACATTTTGTTAATATTTCAACCATCCGCGAAACTTCTTCTTCACGGACAGGGCGAAAAGACTGGACTCTCTTGACGCTTAGAAGATGGAGGACAAAAATTTTCCGTATGTCTCGCCAGTACTCACTGTAGGGGGCGAACACCACATTGTGACCATCATAGGTGAGCTTTCGGAATGCCAACATGGAAGGTCGGCTGCAGAATGCGAGGTCCTGATTTTTCAAGATCTCTTCCACGGTTTTAGGAGAGTTGGCGACTAGTAAAGGCCTGGAACCCAGTTTGAGGTACAATAATGGACCATATTTCTTGGAAAGTTGCCAAATGTACTCATGGAGTGGGGATCTCAGTTGATGCAGGTTACCGATAACCGGAAGGCCAGGAGGACCCGGTGGATTAGGACCCTTGCGATGTTGGCTGCTGCGACTGTAGAACAAGAAGATAAGTATGAAGAGGGTGATGAATAGGGCTAGTGTGTTGATCTCCATCGGCTATGAGTAATTTTATTATTCTGATTGTTTCTGAGTGACCCTAACTGCCTCAGGCAGTTCTCTAATTCTGATCAGTACTACTACAGACTTGGGTGAGGTGAAAGAAAGATGATCAACAAAAGGACAAGCTTTGCAATAAAGATAAGCACATATCTCTATTGTTGCTACATTGAAGTGCTAAAGATAAGATTGTGAAGATTCAGAATATCATCAGCAGCTGATTCACAAGTTCAAATATAGCAGCAAGACGCCTGTGTGGACTAACTTTCAGAATTCTCACATGCTTTGAACCTGCTGAACACACACTACCACGTGCCCCGACTGTTAATTTTGCCACGTAGGTACGTAGGTACGTATGAAGCATCTTGAAGACACGAAAACCGTACACATCCTACGTATGTTCATCATACATGACACTTCTCCTACCATTTCGAATTATACCGTTTTAACTTAATTCGACCTGATTGGGGATAATGTTCCATACCAGTACTTACTGTAGTTCCTTTAATAAATCATAGCATAGCCAAAATTGTCAAGATTGACAATGGTAATACTAATACAAATATGGGGTATATCACCGGAAAAAAATAAAGAACAAGAAGAAACTGCCTACACTACATAATTAACTTATTGGGAATAAGGTAGAGTGGATTCTTCTTGTGCATGGTTATGCCATTCAAACCTTCAGCTTCAAGATCTTCACTCCTCAATCCATCAGGCAAATCCCAATCAAACTGGCATATTAGGTTTGCAAGAACGAGTTGTATCGTTGCCAGTGCCAAGGAAATTCCTGGGCACCCTCTCCTTCCGGCTCCAAACAGTAACAGATCAAAATTATTTCCAGCTTTGAAATCCACGGGGGTCAGCTTGCCCTCCACTAAAAACCTCTCTGGTCTGAACTCTTTTGGGTTCTCCCATCTGTCAGGGTCATTAGCAATAGCCCACGCATTTACATAGACTAAGGTTTTCGCAGGGATTTGAAATCCGTCAAGAGTGCAGTTCTTCATGGTCTCACGTGGAACCAGAAGAGGTACAGTCATGTACATGCGCATCGTTTCTCTGATGACTGCATTGAGATAAGGCAGTTCAGCTGACATGATGTCTTGTTCCTCCAGGATATGTTTGTTTGCTAGTAAGGGTGATAATTCTCTGATTTCCGCTTGTGCTTTCTTCATGACAAGTGGATTCTTGATTAAAGCTGTCAATGCCCATATCGTTGTCGTAGCTATTGTATCTGTGGAGGCAAAGTACATATCCTGGAAATGGAGAGAAGGAAGCAGAAATGTCAAACACTTAGGATTCAGGAAAACATTATACTTTCCTAACTGAATTATGTGAACTGACTAATAAAATCCAAATGTATAATTACCAGGAGAGTAGCTTTGATGCTACGGAGAGGAAGGACGGAGGGGTCTTCTTCCCGCAACTTGAGCAAGATATCAAGAACATCACCATCCATTGATTTTGGTCTATCAGGGTGGAGATGCTCGTCGATGAGATCTTGATAGAACGAATCCCATTTCTTGACAACCATGTCTAGTTGCGCAATCTTCCCCCTAGCCTGATCAAGCCATCCCATCCGTGGGAAATAGTCCGTGAAATAGAAATCCGATAGAGTAACCTGGAACTCACGTATCCTATCAGCGAACACCCTCCTCTCGGTGCTACCCCGCTCATACCTCTTCCCGAACGCCACCCTGGAAATCACCGTACTCGTCAGGAATGTAATCACGGCCGTCAAATCCACCTTTTCCGAACTTGAAGCACTCTGGGACAACAACTCAACCATCCGGGACACTTCATCTTCACGAATGGAGCGGAAAGAATTGACTCTCTTGACACTAAGGAGATGGACAACACACGTTTTCCGCATCTCCCTCCAGTTGTCATTGTAAGGCGAGAATGCAATGTCATGGCCGTCATGAAAGAGCTTCCTGGACCCTAGCAGTGCAGGTCGACTGCAGAAGTCGAGGTCCTGAGTTTTTAGGATCTGTTCCGCAGTTTTAGGACTGTTGGCAACTAAAACCCCCCTGGAACCGATTTCAAGGAACAATAAGGGGCCATATTTCTTGGAAAGTTGCAAGAAGTACTCATGTAGAGGATACTTCAGCTGGTGCAGGATTCCGATTAGAGGAAGGCCTCTCGGTCCTGGAGGGTTGGAGAATTTGCAGTTTTGCCTTTTGCGAATGGAGGAGATGAAGATTGAGAGGATAAAGAGGCTGATAAAGAGAGCTAGTGTATTAATCTCCATGCTTAAATGCAGCAGATGTGTAATGTTAAAGATGTTTCTTTAAAGAGATGAGTTCCTGAGTAGGTATATATACTGCACAGACGGTCATTACTCATTACTAAATATGACCGGATTTTATGTTCCACTTTTATTCCGGACCACGGCTACGTTTTTAGTTTGATTTCGTGAGGAGTTATGAACCGGATAAATAAAAGTGGGACAGAAGATCCTGTACGAACTCTACTTGGTCAAGTAACGGAGAAGATGTATACACGTAGTGCAATATCACCGTACTGCAAGGCTAATATAAGCGTGTACAAGGATCACAACCAAAGGACAAAGTTTGCCAATGAAAAAAACAAATTAAACCAATTAGTTCAAGGTACCTATTGGGTTCATGTTTTAGACATTGCACTTGGATATGTTATTTCCAATTTCAAGAACATGACAAATGAACTGAAGAAGTAGTACTTCTCGATACATGTGTTGCAGGTTTCTTTATACGATGTGCTGAAAGTTATTGTGATTGTATATATACGTGAACGGCTCTTGGATCACAAGTCCAAATGCAAGGCGTACGCAATGACTTCATCAACCGAATGAATATACGTATGTACTGTTAGGCCCGGCAATATATAGTTGGTTAATAATTATAACCATAACTATAGCATGTCGATTACAACTGTTCACGATTTTTATCTGTAACCGCAACCAAGAAATGTTCGTACTTTTTCAACCTATGGTACTCGGACTTCTTCTTTCATCAACATTTCGCAAGCAAGAGCTAAAATTTGTACGTTAATTCCAGAAACTGAAAAAAACTGACACAATTACTGATCAAGAAGATGGTTCCATCAAGAAGATATGTATAAGTATACACCTGATTCTTCTCATCATCCATCTATACATTAATGCATATCCACTGATTAATGTTTGGTAAATCAGGTATTACTTCATACACAATTATATAATAAACTTATTGGGAATAAGGTAAAGAGGATTCTTCTTGTGCATAGTTATGCCAACCATAATGTGAGTATCAACATCTTCACTCTTCAATCCATCAGGCAATTTCCAATCAAACAAGCAGAGAAGGTTCGCGAGCACGAGTTGCACCGTCACCAATGCCATGGAAATTCCAGGGCAACCTCTCCTCCCGGCTCCAAATGGAATCAGTTCAAAATCCAGTAATGCTTTGTAATCCATAGGGGTCAGCTTACCATTTACCAAAAACCTCTCGGGTTTGAACTCTTTGGGGTTTTCCCATGTACTGGGATCATTAGCAATTGCCCATGCGTTAACGTGGACTAGTGTCTTGGCAGGGATTTCGAATCCATTGATCGTGCAGTCCTTCATAGTCTCGCGTGGCAGGAGAAGAGGTATGGTCGTGTACATGCGTAAGGCTTCTCTGATGACCGCGTTCAGATAAGGTAGCTCGGCAGCAACTATATCCTCTTCTTCCACGATTCTCTTGTTTAACCAGGACAGTGATTCTCTGACTTCAGCTTGTGCCTTCTTCATCACACGCGGATTCTTTATCAGGGCTGTCATCGCCCATACCATAGTGGTACCTATTGTATCCGTAGAAGCAAAATACACATCCTGGGGAAAAGAGAGATTTGCATAATTTGTTAGTTTGACAAGAAAACTAGAGTATTGCTAGTAATTCATTTATATTTTACTAGCATTTACCACTAGGACAGCTTTGATGTATTCCAGAGGAAGATTCAAGGATTTTTCTTCTTCCCTTAATTTGAGCAAGACATCAAGAATGTCACCATCCATCGATTTTGGCCTGTCAGGACGGAGATGCTCGTCAATGAGCTGCTGATAGAATGCATCCCATTTGTTGAAAACCATATCAAGATGTGAAATCTTACCCGTTACTACGTCCAGCCACCCCATTTGCGGGAAATAGTCTGTGAAATAGAAACCCGACAGAGAATGAGCGAACTCAAGTATGTTATCCACAAACCGCATCCTCTCGCTACTACCCTGTTCGTACCTCTTTCCGAACGCCACCCTGCAAATCACCGTACTCGCCAGGAACATTATTGCAGCGGTCAAATTGACCTTCTCTGATTTCAAAGCACTCTGGGATAGCAACTCAACCATTCTTGACACCTCATCCTCACGAATGGGACGGAAAGAATTGACTCTCTTCATACTGAGGAGATGTAAGACACATGTCTTGCGTATCTCACGCCAGTAGTTGTCATAGGGAGAGAACGCTATGTCATGGGCATCATAGGAGAGTTTTTGCAGTGCCAACATAGCCGGTCGGCTGCAGAACACAGGATCCTGAATTTTGAGGATTTCCTCTGCAATTTCAGGGGTGTTGGCAACTAGTACTGGCCTGGAACCGAGTTTGAGGTACAGTAAGGGACCGTATTTCTTGGAGAGCTGCAAGAAGTACTCGTGTAGGGGAAATTTTAACTGGTGGAAGTTCCCGATTAGTGGCAGGCCAAATGGACCTGGTGGGTTTGGGGCTTTGCAGGGTCGCTTGTTGCTAATGGATGAAATGAGGATGGAAAGGATGAAGATGGTAATGAACAGAACCAGTGTGTTGATCTCCATTGCTACAAGCAATGCACTTAATTCTGGTTGATGTTATCATAGTGTTGAATGATTGCTTATATATAGTAATTTTGCCAGCAATTCCTTGTATCTGAGATTGTGAGTACATTGCTGGACCATAATTGCTGATATCTTATTTTCTTTTTTTGTGTGGAAAGGAAAAAAAAGCTAGAGAGCTAGAGACATAAGTACACAGTCACATACTTAACTAAATGGCCACAAACAAAGTCTTGACTGACCTTTTAGACACTATTCATGTCTTGTGTTGGAAACATGCAAAGACGTTCCCTTCGAGTGATACTGCAGTTAGATTTCACAAGGTAAAGTGGTCCAGACTCCAGAGGTTATCTCAGTCGGTTTGCAGTCTAACAGTTCAAGACCGCACAATCTAGCTCCTCAGGGACCAAACTTTTGAGACTGAGAGTTAACTTGTCGAACTGAACTAGCTAGGCCTGATCGAACCTAGCTCGTTTTTTTTATGGTTGTGCTCAGTCAGCTATCATTTTCAGAAAGGTCACGAACATTCATGAGTTTCTGTAAAAGAACGTGTGTATTATCTGTGGTCTGATTATTGCACACACGTCTACGAAAAGAGTGCTCTGACCAGAGTGTTCTGGAGATGATATTCATGGCAAAGCTTTCCAAACTCTCAAGGGGCAATCTTCAATCTACTGTTCGCAACCTATTGGATTCGACCATCTGCAGAAACTTTGAAACTGACTGAATAGTTTTACTCACAACGTCACACGTCTCACAACATTTTTGTATATATGCACCATATAGTTTCTGTTTAGACAAAATGGAAGGCTTTCGTACTCTGCCTGACTGCCTCTATAAACGGTATATGCGAACAGAAAAACAGAGTATGTTCAACTGAAATAATTCTAAAGCTTGCAAACAGTAATTTGACGAGTCAGAGGTGACTCAAGAAAAACTCTATCTATAAACAGAGTATTTTCCATTACGTGTTGAAAGTCCGTAGATGAACTACATCAGCTTTTCGCTTTCCGATACAGATGAATCCTGGCTGAAATCAGAACAAAGTCCCTACTGTTTTGCAAGCAAGATTCGTCTTAATAGACGTAGAATTATGTTTTGAAATGATTTTTCTTCAGTTTAAGTTCGTCGGTCTCTCCCCTACATACAATGTTTCAAATGTTACATTGAAATCAAATCGAAAAATCCCAGAAATTGTCCCCAGAAGAGCCTGAATTTGGAGATTTTGCAGAAACTGAGACAAATGACACAATCATTACTCATGAAGATGATTCCATCAAGAAGATGCGAAATCTTCCCCATGACTACGTCAAGCCACCCCATTTGTGGGAAATAGTCTGTGAAAAAGAAACACGACTGTGAATCAGAGTACTCCAGTATGTTATCCACAAGCTGCATCCTCTCGCTACTACCCTGTTCATACCTCTTCCCAAAAGCCACCCTGCAAATCACCGTGCTCGTCAGGACCATTATCTCAGCACTCAAATCTACCTTCTCCGATTTCAAAGCACTATGGGATGGTAGTTCAAC
Organism: Plantago elongata; assembly: GCA_036897095.1. Classification (NCBI taxonomy): domain Eukaryota; kingdom Viridiplantae; phylum Streptophyta; class Magnoliopsida; order Lamiales; family Plantaginaceae; genus Plantago; species Plantago elongata. Next base: position 8,831 of record JAYMSP010003461.1, read on the forward strand.
TGTTCTCGACACCTCATCCTCACGAATGGGACGAAATGAATTGACTCTCTTCATATTGAGGAGGTGTAGCACACATGTCTTGCGTATCTCACGCCAGTAGTTGTCATAGGGAGCGGAAGCAATGTCATGGCCGTCATAGGAGAGTTTCTGCAGTGCCAATATAGGTGGTCCGTTGCAGAACACAAGGACCTGAGCTTTGAGGATTTCTTCTGCAATTTCAGAGGTGTTGGCAACCAGTACTTCGCCTGGAACCGAGTTTAAGGTACAGTAAGGGGCCGTATTTCATGGATAGCTGCATGAAGTACTCATGTAGGGGAGATTTAAGCTGGTGGAAGTTTCCGATAAGCGGCAGGCCTAGAGGACCAGGTGGGTTCCGGGCTCCGCAGTGTCGCTTGTAACGTACGGATAAAATGAGGATGGAAAGGATGAAGATGGTAATGAAGATAACCAGTGCATTGATCTCCATTGATACAAGTAGGTATATAATTCTGGTTGATGTTATCCAACCGACAGGTTAATTGGTTATATATAGAAGAAGTATTTTACTAGTACAGTTTAACCAGCAACCCCTTGTAGATATTGTGATTAAATTGTAATGTTACATACTGGAGCATAATTGTTGATAGATTGTGACAAAGTCTTGAACCTTAGAGGCACTATTTTTGTTCTTGTGTTTGAATCGTTCACTTTGAGTGGAGCAGTTAGATTTCATAAGGTAAAGTGGTCCAGAGATTTTCTGAGTCGGATTGCACTCTAATAGATCAAAACCGCACAATGTTAGCCACTTAGCTCTTAGGGACAAATCACTCTTGGACCGGGAGTTAACGGGTCAAACTGAACTTGGCCTGGTCGAACCTGGCTCGTTTTGTTTGTGGTTGTGATTTTTCGGTTATCATTTTCAGAAAGTTCGTGAACTTCATGAGTTTCATGAAAAGAAACGCATGTATTTATCTGTGGTCAGATTATTACACAAACGTTAATGTGACCAGTCCGACAACACGATATCAGCCAGATGATATTTATGGGCAAAGCTTCCTTACTCTCATGGGGCAATGGCAATCTGCAATCTACTGTTCACGTTCTATTCATCTACAGGAATTCTGAAACTGACTGGATAGTTTTTACTCACACGTCATCACTACATTTTTGTACAGATCAAGAGTTCTGTTTGGACAAAATGCAGGCTTTTCAGCTTTTGGCATTTTACACCCCTGGATTCATCATAATAAACAGATAACCACTGGATGCAAAGATCACTAGATGGAGCTAGAAAGCCTCGGCTGGCGTAAAATGACAAAAAAAAACACCCTTAAAATTCACGGACCTCCAGTTCTCAACTTCCAAATGTTTGAAGATATTTGGCACCAGTTGGGTCCTTTTATCCCTACAGAGATGTTGCAAATTTACATGCAGCCTGTCGCCTGTTAGAAAATCAGATCCGCATTAAACACATACTACATCTGCAAGAAAACACCACCTTACAAATTCACACATCTCAGTATCTAACATACCGTGACACCCTCCCACATATGGACCCGATGTGATATATGACAAGGTTACAGTAATCTCACAATGGTTACACTCCTAGCGTCCAAAGTCCCGAATTATAGGACCACATTCTCTTAAAATAGGTCAAGGTATGTCAAGTGATGAGGCCAAGTGGCCAACGACATGACACTTAATGTAAGCATCCAAGACACCTAAAATTGTCCATCTCAATCCTTTTCATCTATACATTTCTTTCTCATCTCTACATATCTTTCAGATTCTATTCTCAGGAATAATTGTGGTTGCCTGGAACCAATCACAAACCTCTTTATTCCACTAATATATACAGATACTGCTTGCTTGTCATTTTGATCCGACCAAACCGAATAATCAGGATTAGATACCACGTGTCATTAAATAAGTCAGAAGCTTGAAACTACCTTTCGGGACCACATTTCTCTCTCGAGCACTTTCACTGTTAGTACAGTTAGAAAAATTGTTATGCGAGGATGTAAGTTTACTATGTCAGGATTCTAATTAAACAGAAAATACCTAAAAGGTCAGAATCTGTAAGCAAGACTTGGGCTGCTTCTGGGTACATGAAGTTCATAGTACATGTAGTAATTGCAAACACTAACTCCATACGAGATGTTTTGCTATAGAACCAGAAAAGCAGTTAAAGCAAGCATTATCAAACACTACCTGGTCCTCAACTACCTTGGATCAACACAGATTCTTCTTACCCTCACAAGTCAGAACGGAATTTCTCTTTCCAAAGAGAGAATTTCATAGGTTGGCCATTCTTGTTAGTTTGAGTCAAAAGCCAATCAAATAGATGAGGCAACTTGTGATTGACGATACATGTGACCAGAATCATTCCCAGCCATGCATGATTGTGAAACAGAATTTTTCTTCTGTTATCTTCTCAATCCGCCATCAGGTATTATCCAACTTGCTGACTATATATATAGATAGAAACTACTTTTCTTCCATAACAATAGAACACAATATTGTCTTACATAACTAAGCTTAAGTAATTCTCCTGCATACGGGCACATCTTGTTCTGTTCATCTACTGGTCTATGCATGAAGAAGCAAAGAGTGGAATTGTAGCCAGGGATGATTTGCCGGCAGTTGTACAAACTACAAACCAGACGATTTGCAGCAAGTCATCCTTGGCTACACCCAGCTCTCTACTTTTCATGTAAGACCATATATGAGATACCTGCATTGCTGTTTCTCTCTAATTTTTTAAGTTTGCAGAGCTTAGGAAGCTGATTATCCTAGACGACAGCATGTATCTTCTATTTTACACTTCTTCAGTATATGAATAGTGGGTGAAAATTAACACATTAAGCACAACGTGAGATGCAAAGACGGGATAAAGGACCACCTCTGAACATTGTGTTATAGAGGCTTTCTTGAGAGCTCGGTGTTGATGTTCACTGCTCTTTGACGAGATTTCCTTGATATAATTTTCTTCATTGAATAGAGTCAGACCTATGTGTTTCTGCATATAAACTTCTTACGAATTCAATGTAACCAATTCTTGTTCACCCTATCAATGTAGCTTTTACATGCATAAAAGCATTCTAAATTATACTCCTATGTCCCTATCTCAACTTCCCGTGTTGACTTTTTTGGGTCCACCATTGTCAATTTTAACCTCGAATTGGTCTTACACTACAAAGGGAAATAATTTAATAAAATCATAAAAACTCGTTGGAGCTTGAAGGATGCTGAACACATGCAGATACACTATAGAATGAATTTAATTTTGTGGAGCTTCCAAGTTGAGGCACACTCAAAGACACAAATGAAACAGATAGAAAGTCATAGGAGGCATGCTTTAAGGTTATGTCAAATGCATAGGACGGATAAACAATCATTATCTGGGTCATAATTCAATGTATGCAAATCATAAATGCATAGCCATTGTGACGATGAAAGAACACTAAAAGAGATTATGTCGAATGGGAATGACAAGCCAACTAAATCATTCTCTAAGCACATGCTGCAGATTAATGAATGATCCCAAAGCATGTTTCTGTATCGAAACTTATTACTCGCCTCTTGGTTTCTGTAAAATTTCATGTTTACTAAATTTGTACCTAAATGATGATCAACTAGTCATCAAAAGAAAGAAGAAATAGTGTGACCTGAGATAGAAGAAACATGGTAGTTCTAAAACTTAAGCCCAGAATGGATGGCAACAACACCGCCGACAAGGTTTTCATACTCAACCTTCTGAAATCCAGCATTTGCTATCATCGAGGCAAATTTCTCCTGCAGTCATACAGAATGCACCATAAGGATTAACCTACAACTAAACATTACCTGGTAATGTTGCTCCTAACTACCAAACAATCTACAGAAGCTCAAAGTCAAGCCATGTGTATACCTGTGGTGGGAAACGGCGAATACTCTCAACCAGATACTGATAAGATGCACGATCACCAGCTACAAGCTCTCCTACCGCGGGGATGACTGAAAACGAGTAATAATCATACCTGGTAAAAAAGGAATTTTGAGGACCAGAGTTTACTAACTACTAGGCATGACAAATATGCTCTTAAAAGAGAGGAATTACAAATGTTTGGTGAGACATTAAAGTTTAAATATATCAACATTTTTTACGTAGTTTACTCTACTCTCTCTTCACATAAACTGGTCAATGCTGAAGTAACTACACAGTCGTAAGTAAATATCCTAAATCTGCACATGTTACCGAGAATCAGCTCACGTGAAAAACAAAAATAAAATCAACAGAACTTTATTTGCCTGGACAGACCAAATTGCTTCACCAAAAGAGTAGTCAATGCCAGGGTCTTCCCAAGTTTTTCACCCAAGAAACTACAGTAAAATCAACAAATACATTTCCGAAGGGTTTAGGACTTCAGTTTGGTTAACATTTGATGTCAAATTTATGTCATTCTGAGAGAAAAGTACATAGTTGCAGCTGCAAACCTTTTTAAAATTGATAGCCACTGAGAGTTACAAAAGCATGTTCCATAGTGTATGATGTATGCTTCATGGGCCTATACTTATTAACATGATTTGGTAATAGTACTCACAACTCCTTAAATATTGGAACTTCGACATGACTCAGCTCAAGGCAGAGAAACCGTCCTCCCGGCTTAAGTACCCTGTCAAATACAACAAGAAATTCATAAACTCATTTAGTCTGGTTCACAGAGAAGAAAACCCACTTAAGAAGGTAAATTAACAGGGAAACATATATAGATAAATACTCCTCTCCTCTTAATCACATTGTCCTTTTTAAGATGCCGTTTTTTGGACTCACACTGGAATATAGGGAAGGGGGTGACAAGTGGGGTGTTGTTTAGATAAAAAAAATTTGTAAAGTGAAGAACTACACAATTACTGGACATTGTAATTTGAATTTCTAATGAGCACCCGAAATGGAATTGTTTGAAATATGAAATGGTGCGGGGGGAAGTATGTGCTATTCCTCTTAATCAAGTAGGTCATGCTGACTCTTCAAAAAGAAGGAACTGAGAGGCCTGTAGTCTATCCCTAACACCATATCTTCACATGCAAATGAACTACCCAGGTCTAACAGTAGGCATATTTTCATGCTTGCCAGATTATACATTTATCATCAAGTCGTGTATATAGACGACTTATTGATAGGTCAGCTCCTCTATGTTACCAAATAAAGACTCTATGCTTTATTTCCCCATTAGCTTAAGAGCAAGCTGTGCAGTAAATTGTGAGATATATCCCTAGAATAAAAACAAAACAACAACCATGGGCTGAAAGGGCTTTGAGACTACCAGGCAGCGATATTAAACATGGACATGAAATGCATAATCAGTAACCTGTGTGCTTCAGCAAGAGCTTTTTCAATGTGTGTAACATTTCTTATGCCAAATGCAATTGTATAGCCGTCCATGGATTCATCTTCAAACTTTAAGGCTTCTGCATCTCCTTCAACCCAAATGAGAGAGCTGTCCTTTCCAAGACCTGAATGCATACATACCCTCTTTTAAACAACACATTCCCTATGAGATGAGCATACCACAAAAAGTATGTACAGACCTCTCTCTTGGGCTCTCTTCTTCCCAACATTTAACATGTTTGGGTTGATATCGCATACATAAATTTGAGTTTCTCTTAGCAAATTATCATCAGTTATCTCTCTGATGGCCCTACTCCTGACACTGTTTATACTTTCCAGGATCCTGAAAGCAACATCTCCTGTAAAATTTGAGATAAACTTCTTACAGTAACATGAAAAAACATCCAAGAACGACTAAATTGGTGATAAAAACACATACAACAGAGTCCTCTCTTCAATTAAGTACAAGTACTGGAAAGGAAAGACAGTTAACACTCTTACATCGCATAATAGTTTAGTAGCTAAGGTAGCATATCAATGCAGTACTTAACATCCAATTAAAATGACAATTGAGTCATCGACAAGTAAGTCACCTGTTCCACCAGCCACATCAAGATGCTTCATCCCCGGAAACGGATTCAACTTGGAAACCAATCTACAAACATTTTCAGAAAGAACAGAATCAACTAAACTACAGTCAAGCAAGCATAAAAGTAAAAAAAACAAATAATCTCGAATCGAGAAACTGAACCTCTCTTTCCATAGCCTATGCAGACCAGCACTCATCAAATCATTCATGACATCATAACTCGAGGCAACACTCGTGAAAACATTACCAACTAATTGACTCTTTTCCTCTTCTCTAACTTCCTTAAATCCTTCAAACCGAACAACAACAAAAAATTGAGCTCATTCATATCAAAATTACTACAATAAATAAACTATAAATTTGCCGTTTCGAAAAAAAACTACAATAGATAAGCATAAAGAGAAGTAAGAAAGGATTTACCGAAGCTGGTGGAGTGCGAATGTAAATGGGAGGTGGAATTGTAGAGTGGTCGGAGGTAATTACTATTCTTCCTCAAACCGCGATAAATCGATCTCAACGCCATGTAATTGATCAATAGATTCTCTTCTAGATGCTTTTGCGAATTGGATTTGGCAGAATGTGCTGGTTACTGATCGGAATTTCTCCACGTTAAACCGGTTCCGTACAATTCATTTTTCTAGTTTCTGCAACTATTTTAGTAGGTGAAGCTTGAGAAGAAAGCGAATGAGTCGGCAAACGTTAATTCGTCTCTTCTGTGCAAGTAACTCACGCTCAGGACGCCTATGGAGTGCCTGACACGATTTTGACCGAACTGCAATTAGCCCAGCCCATATGTTTGTAGATCTTTGAGACTTGGAAGGTTGAAGTTTTGGGTGGAAGGAAAATTTTGTCCGAATCTACCACAGGCCCAACTTGAAAAGATCATAAAAAAGGTAGTAGTCTGAATTCTAATACGCTGGCTATGGCATGTCACGGTGTCAAATTTGTACGATCGGACACTTATTGAACTTAAAGAATATAAGCATGTAAAGAATATTATCAATTTTATGACAAAATCTATCTCGGAATCAATAGGTAAAACTTTAAAATAGAAACAAAATAAAGATAACAAATTAACAACTCACCAACCACACCAAAATATGAAGGTCATATGAGATAAGAATTTTTAGGCAACGCTGACACATCTAACACGATTAATGATGATCATTAAAAGACCAATAATTCACCATACAACTTATATATAAAAAATTTAATAAATATCATAAAGACTCATAAATCACAAAATAGCTAAAACATACAACAGCCGTAAAGATAGACAAATATAAAATAGAAAATAATAGAAAATAATTTTAAAACAAAATATTATTATCAATTTTTATAAGAATAGTAGATAAATTTGAGTATTTTTTACTAATTTTTATATTGTTAGAATTTAAATATTCATAAGGTGAAAGAGCGATCATATGTGATAATGCGATCGTCTAGTCTCCTTTAACGATTAATATGAACCATTAAATAAAAAATTTAATAGTGCATAATTAATGTTGTTATACTTTTATTTAATATAGATTTTATCGACTTCCACATACGGCATATATACGGCATACAAATTATGTGGCATACAAATTATGTAATTAGCAATTAATAGTATATTAACAAACAATAATTGAAAGCATATTATTATTGCAAACCATGCATAAAATAGGTTACCTGACATTTATATCTTATGTTATAATTACAAAGTTTTTTCTAATGCAATGACACAATCATGTAGATAGGCCATCATAATTCGTCGGTCTTGTATCATCCTATATGTCACTTCTACTTATCTTTTGTATCACTCATATTTTGATAATAAACATTTTTGAATTAAGCAACAATAAAGTGTTATTGGTTTTCAAGCTGAAAACAAATAACAATCGATTTGAAGAAAAAAAGATATTGGTAATTTATCTAATATTAAACTAGAACATACATAGTCTGTCTGGTTTTTTTTTTTTAAATTTATTTTGTAATGTCGATGTGATGATTTTTGTGGAATTTATTTCTATTAGCCTGGTTGGTTTCAAAGAATGCACGTCTTTCTGTTAATAATGTATTGCCTCTTATTACTTTAATAACTCAATAAAGAAAATCGTGTGCCCACCATTTTTATTGCAGCGGTGAGTATATTATGTAACATGAATTTGAAGCTGAGATACATTAACAACAAGAGTTCTCTTCATTTTCAACGAGATTCCAGCAGCCGAAAATGATCCGGCAACCTGGCTCTGATGTCAATTGTTACGTCCCTCAGACATAACGGTTAGCAACCGATATGATAGAGTTTCCATTTTCAAATATATTGAGACGAAAGAGGAAAATACTAGATTAAAATTAGTTTTTCATTGCTAGCTAATACTAAAATTAGTTTTTCATTGCTTACTCTCAATGTCATACAACTACGGCTTTATAAGCCTTGCAAATTAGAAAAGGAATTAAATGCAATAAATAACAATTAAGAGACTAAAATGCAAATAACTAGAATCTAAGCATAAATTTCATAATATAATAGATTAATCCTTAACCGTAAAAGAAAAATTATAAAAATATATTATAAAAATATCATGTTTATACATTTATAATATATTTTTATTAATTGTTTTTGAATATAGTTAATAATTAATTCGTAGTCAAACTGAGGCTAAAGATGTCGAATAAAACAAATGTAAAGAAAATTAATTGTCATTCAGACAGAATATGTTAAAGGAGAATAAAACTTGACATGAAAGCACATCTTGAAAATGTTGTAACATAACTTCCGCTAACAATCTGGCATCTCACGTAATAGCCGATGGAGGCCAATTATATTTTGGGATATTATGATTCTACCTTCTCTACATTGTCCGCATACTTAATTAATAGCGGATAGATGTGGGTATTTTAATTAATATTTTTATTTTTAAAATTTAAATATTTATAAGGTGAAAGATCGACCACAAGCGATAGGTTGATCACCTAGTCACCTTGCATGTTGTCCTAGTTTTTTAAGAAGTTGAAGATTAATTTTTTTGATGGATGGATGCCATAGTTAGTTTTTATTTGCATTTAATTAATATTAAAGATAAACATACTTTTATATGTAATAATCTATTATTTTATAGGAAAATATCATATACCACCCCTATTAGATGTCCTATTATCATATTAACCCCTTCTAGATAAACAATTATAAATAGATTCAAATATCACTTAACAATCACATGTAGATTCAAATGGTCAAATAAAATTTAATTTAGCCAAACACAACCCTTCACAAGTGTTAATGTAATTACAAATTTGACCTTAACTTATAACAAAATATATATTTACTCCAAAATCAAAATTATATTTTATATATTAAAATAATCAACAAACTAATAAATAAAATATCTAAAATAAAAGTAAAATGTGTTAGAAATTAAAAATAATAATTGAAAAGTGGTCTGATAAGTAAATAGCTCCAGGTTGTAGCTGTTAAATAACTCTGGTTGTAGTTACAACTCTGTCAAATTTGTTTAAAAAGCATAGATGGAGCTTAATTTTCCTTCCATTAATTGTTTTTCTCTTTCTTTTCTTTTTTTTTTTTTTTGTATTTCTAACAAATTTTCAATTCCTTTCAACTTGGCTGAAAATTATTTATAATTTTGCAATTAAGTCCAAAAACTACTTTATAAAATTAAATTTGTTTAATGAAAAGTATGATTATGTGATCAAAATAATAAAAAAAACGCCTAGAATTTTTTAATATATGATATTAAAAAATAAATAAGGTACTCAACAAAAAAAATGTTAGAAGATAAATTATAGGAAAATTTACCACCGGTCTCCCTAATAAATACCCTATTAACAAGAAAGTCCCCCACATTTCAACAATCACGCCATAGGATAAGTTTCATAAATCAATAACAGATTAGCCAAAAAGTCAACTCTTCACTTCTACGTGGCTGATAAAATCCTACATGGCGAATAATTTAAATGATTTTACATATCTCAAAATTCAGATTTAAAAGAGAAAATTTTAATTGACCCCTTTAATTTTAATTCACAAGAAATTTATATCCTAAAGTTTTTTATGATTTCAAATCAACCCATTTTTATTATTTCATATTCAACTTCAACCAAAACCGAACTGCAAGTATGCCCTTTCAATCTTCTTCCTTCTAAAATTACCCTCTCATTCTTTCTTTCTTCTTTACATTCTCCATTAATGAAGCTTCAAGCTCCTTTAAAAATGTTTCAAGAAGCTCCATTGGAGCAACTCAAGCTCCATTCCATAAAAATGAAGCTTGAACAGCTTCATAAATCCTGGAGCTCGAATTGTTCCATTATGGAGCTCGAAACATCTCCTTTAATGGAGTTGTTATGGAGTTTCAAGCTCCATTAAAGGAGTTGTTTCGAGCTCCATAATGGAGCAATTCGAGCTCCAGGATAGAGTTTGAATTAGCCTTCATTTGTGCTCGATTCAGACTCTAATCTCAATTAAGAAGCTCAAAAACTCCATTGATAGAGTTTCGATCTTCATTAATGGTGAAATAAAGAAATTAATTTCTTTTTTTAGAATTTAGTGTTAAAGAGGAAGAAGAATTTGGGAACTCGATCAATAAATATGTCATGACCAAGAAAAATCAACCAAATTCATGTTGAGGTGTTAAAATATGAAAAGAAATATGTTTTGATGATGAAGAGGGTGAAGAATAGTTTAGACTAAAAGGTGTGATGAAGAAGAAGATGAAATGAGAGAGTAAAATTAATTCGGGTGAATTTTGAAATTTTATGAACTTTACTAGGGTTAATATGCAAAAATTTGAATGAAATTCCAAGTGGAAATGTAATTTATTCCCGGTCAATTAAAAAATAAATTTCGAACTAAAATGTTATTATTCAAATGTG
>JAYMSP010003462.1:0-19640 GCA_036897095.1 Plantago elongata
ACCGTCTTCAGTCATGGTCAGTTATATGTAGGAATGGACTGAAGGTCATAGCATTTGATGAAGAAGTAAACCCAACCGACATGACGACAAATGTTGTTTATAAGGAAAATTTTAAAAATCTCTAATGTATATAACCTTTTATTCACATCTTTTTTTTTTTTATATTAGTTAACCATCATTTTCAATACTTTGTATGTAGTGCGTGCGGTTTGTCATTTGTGTCAGAATTCGAAGTCTTCGCATTTTTTTTTTCATTTCCTTTTTTCTTTTTGTACAAACTTTAATTACTTCTTATTCTTATTGTTATCATCCTATTGTTACGTATGGTGTTACTTTTTTATTATAAATTATTAATTTTTTTGATTATTTATTTTTTATATTAATAAGTAAATAATTATTATTTATATAAAATTTAATATGTCGTGACATCGTCACGGATTAGTATTAGTTGAAGTATTAATATATAATTTATATGAAATGTTATATTACCCTCCCCCACTCAAATTTTCATTTATGTTTAGTTTATTATAGCCCGGTGAAAGACCGGTAACATTGAAATGTTTGGTTTCCCAAATGAAAGACCGGAGAGAATAAGAAGATTGCCTTGCTAGACACGTTAGATAATTTACGAAATTTACTCATAATTAGTAGCTCGAATCATATGAATTACTATTATTATTTAATTAATTACAATAAACATTAGTAATTAAGTTCCCAACAGAAATGAAACTCTATATATACATTCCTTTTCAGCTCCATCTTCTTCTTCTTCCTCTTCTCTCCTCCTTTTTCTCCTCCTCTTCCTCTCTTCCTTGCCTCCAACAATTTTGTTCTTCCTTTCACAAACACCATTTTTAATTTCCTAGGGTTTCTTCCTTCTAAACCTGCAATTCTTGATTAACTTCTTCAAGGTGCATACCTGTGTATACGTATATGCTTACATGTTTGAAAGATTTCATTTTCTTCCGTATTTTATCGTACCTCTCTATATATACATATGATTGATGTAACATTGTTTTTGGTACTAAGTACGGTTCTGTAATGATTAATCACCCTTTTGCAGGCTAGCTGATCGCTTAATTTGGATCTCTTTTTTTTACGAGACGCATATATAGAGATTATTATCATCAGGTACCTACAATTCAATTCTTGTTTCTTCTCCATCATGTTTATGATATGGGCAATGCTAGCTCATTGAATATATCTACACAGAAAAAGAATTTTAAAAATTGGAAGTCAAAATTCTTGAATTTGTATTATTGTATGTGTCTGTTTTCTTAATTAACGATCCAGTCCGTACTTGAATGGTTATAAAATATTGTATCATATTCGTTTTCTTAAATGTTCTTCAGCTTTCAACATCTTAAAAAACTCATCTTTTATTAATTAACCTGCATCGATTCAATCGGGATGTTTGACACGCAATTAAGCGTGCATTAAAATGGAGTTTTTGGTTCTTCCTATTGAACTAAAATCTCCACTTTCTCTCGATCACAAATTTTCACAGCTCAATTAAAATTCACTAAAATCGGTTAACTTAAAGTTACGTATCAAATGGCCGAATTATTCATTTTTGTTGCTCGAATATGTATTTTTCGATGATGTCTGTGAATGTGCATGCGTGTTTATGGCCTTATTTTTGATTTGACAATGACAACCATCCATAATTAATTATTGATAGTAATAATAATTGTTATAAAAATTCAGACCAAATTTTAAGTCCGTTAACGGTGAGTGGATGCTTTTGTCGGTTGCTGTCAGATGTTGAAATTTAATACGTATTAATGGTTTGATTAGTTATGTGTCATTATCATCTGCTGTTGTTACTTTTGGGTTTAACCATAAAATTTCATTAGTTCAGATCGTTTTTGTGGTTAAGTTGCTGTTTAGGTGAGTATTAATTTGCATGTCGCTTTCTTCCTTCTGCTTTTTGGTTGAGCTGCAGTTGATTGAACTGTTCAATTTGTATTACTACTACTGTAATCAGAATCCGGCCCGTATTCATTTCAAAGATATCAAAGAGTATGTAGCCGTCGACATTACATTTTCATAGGCCCGGTGGTACCCAAGAACTAGTTTTGCTAGCTTAAATTGGTGACGTTTAGTGAGTCAGTCTTATGCTTAGGGGAGTCTATTACACTTTACATACTGTAAAACTGGTCGGCCTAATCAGTCACTTTATGTGGCCGGAAGTAGGGTTAATTGCAAAAGTAATTTTGTATTCGAGATTTTATGTGTAATCGTTGCGGTTGGGGAGTGAATTAATTTATGGTTGGGAGTCAGATGATAACAATGACTAGTCATGGAAGTTAATAATAATGAAGAATGCCAAAAGGGTAATTGTTTAAGAAGGGGACTGAATGGGGTTCCCATGTGTTCTAGGAAAATGTTTGAGAAATAAATTTTTGTATATTGGGATGTATCTCTCATGCTCTCATGTGTGGTGGGCCATTACAGCAATATTATAACCTTTTAAGTGGTTGCAAAAGTCACCTTACTTTTCAAGAATTTGAACCCACTTGAACATGCCTTTTCTCCTAAATTTTGCTTTTTTCTTAATAAAGGTCTCTTGGAGGTTTTGTTTGATGAATAACTTAAGTAATTTTATTTTATATTGTGTTCAGAAATTGATGTTCTAACTGCTACCTAATTCAACAGAATGTTTTTGTGGCAAAGAACCTCACATTATGTGGAATTCAAAGAAATCTTCCCACAAAAGTTGATAATGACTTTTTTTCTAAGTTTGGAAATTGAATCTCACTTCCTAATGCATAAGTCCATGATGACTACTTTTCCGAGTTTGGAAATTGAATTCACTTCCTAATGCACTATATTTTGTTTCCCACCTAAGGAGTGAGAACAGCATTAGTTCGCTGGAATTGTAACGCTCTGTGGTGTCTGTCTGCATCTGTAACCGTAACCGATATGAATTGTGAACGGTACTCAATTTGTTCTCGTTGCATATGCATTTTGTTTCTTCTATAAAAGGCAGACTTGCCTGGTAGATATGATGCAATCAAGTTCTCCTCTAATTTTTGCAAACAAGAACATTGCTTGATAATGTTAGTGTTAATAGAGAAGTGATCTTTTTTATGATACATGAGTATTGGGTATTTGGGATGATTAAAGCTTCCTGCATGTTGCTTGATTGTTTTTCGACAAAGTTATGATCTGTGGTGAAGTTTATTTCATTGAAATGCATTTAAGCAAAAAAAAACATAGATGATAAAAAAATGTTAACTTATTGTTCATCCATTTACATAGGAATTTTTGTTTGGATTCTGAAAATAGTAAAATAAACTCTGTTTTGTTACTCTCCATGTTTGAGTTTGCAAGTTATTAGTCATGCAATCATAATAATTGACTCCTTAGAACTTGTGTGTTCCTTATTTCAGGAGTAACGTTTTTCAGGATTGTATGTACAAACACCCTCAGGAGTTCTTTGATTATAAATGAAACGATCTCTTGATGTGCTGCGGCTTTGGAGATGAGGTAAGGTGTAGCTTTTATCTCAATATTCACTAAATAACTTTGTGTTTTATAAAAGCATGATGATGAGACTCCCGTTTTTTCTTCAGATATTTCCGAGGCTTTGCTTGATGGACTGCTCGCCAACTAGCAGTGACAAAAAGACATTGAAAAGGTGGTTTTTCATTGATAAAAGGGTCGGTTAAAGCAATATTCAGCGCATATTCTGACGTGTACGCCATTTAGTTTTGTACAATATTCTCGTAACTCTTGGTTAAAAGTCATATGCAACTAATGGATCTGAAGTCTACAAATGGGTCTCCGGTTCTGGCTGATCCTGCACCACTGAACAAGTCCAGAATGGGGATGTTCTCAAGTCGCATGTCTCGTTCACAGTCAGGGACTGGCCTGACAGTTCCAAAGAAAAAGCCAGTGATACTTGATGATGTTCGCTCCAATGGCTGGCTTGATGCGATGAAATCTTCATCGCCTCCCCGCAAGAAGGTTGTCAAGGAATTCAACATTGTTGATTCCATACCAGATGAGGCAGATATTGCTTACCAGTCATGGATGGTATGTTCCTCAATTCTGTATTAAATCTTATGTGATTAAATCATAAAATATCAATGTGTTACTTAATTTCTTTGCACCAATTTTAATGCATTATATTCCCCTAATTATGGATGAACCTTGTGCACCAAGCATGTGGCATTTCTTAAAGTTGTTTCTAGGATAGCGCAATACATGTTAAGAAACTGGAACTATTGACGCATTAAACCCTCCTGTGTTTTTAAAACTCTACGAGTGTTAGTACCCGTCCTCCAAAATTATGAAGTCATTTTGCTGAAGGACCGAAAGTTTCAGGAGGAGTTCAGAGTTTAGAAGCTTTAAATTGCAGAACTGTTATATAATTGTCAGAATGAGCAATTGGCCTCATCCAATTCTCTTGAATTTTATTTCATCATAAATTCCTGTGCTTGCAGACTAGGTATCCATCAGCTCTCAGATCATTTCAAACTATGATGCATCGAGCAAAGCACAGCAAGTTAGTGATGTTTCTAGATTATGATGGGACGCTCTCTCCAATTGTAGATGATCCTGATAGAGCTTTCATGTCTAGTGGGGTAAGAATTTAGCCCATAACCAGTACTGTTTCCTTGACTCTTGTTTTTGTTGCTGTTTTCGTCTTGATTTTTGCACAATTTTCTGTTTTACTGACACAACAATGCACTGTCATTTTTAGATGCGTTCTGCTGTGAAGAATGTTGCAAAATATATACCAACGGCAATCGTCAGTGGAAGAAACCGAGATATGGTAGATAACTATTTCTTTAAGAAAGCTAGATAAAGAGTTCACATTTTAGCTAGGCTTTTCAATTTGATCTGTGGTACTCCCTTTCTCAGGTCTATGAGTTGGTAGGGCTAAAAGAACTCTATTATGCGGGTAGCCATGGGATGGACATACTGTTGCCAGCAAAAGATACCTCACCCCGCAAGCACTGTGTCAAGTCTACTAACATAGAAGTATAGTCCTTACCTTTACTTTGAGAATTGAGATGATTGGTTATATTTGATCTTACTGTAACGATTCTGTAAATTCATTCTCTTGTATTGTACAGGGAAAGGATGTGAACCTATTCCAGCCTGCTAGTGATTTCTTACCAATGATCAATGAGGTGTGTAAACAGTTTTGCAACTCGATAACCTTGTGACAAAATAAGAGTTTTATGAATTGTGAAAACATTATTTTGCAGGTTTTTAATGCCCTTGTTGAGGTTACAAAAGAAATTAAAGGTTGCAAAGTAGAGAACCACAAGTTTTGTGTCTCTGTACATTACCGCAATGTAGATGAGAAAGTGAGTTTTCATTGCTGCTCGTGTGCTTCATTTATTTAACTTGGAAACTTATTCTGTCACTCAAAATTCTGTTGTGAATTTTGTACTTGCAGAGTTGGCCTGTAATTGCACAACATGTTCATGACTTTTTGAAAGATTATCCCCGATTACGAACAAATCATGGGCGAAAGGTAACTTGCACAAAAACTCTGTATGATTAATCTCTCATTCAATCATTTTTTGCTACTGCATATCTGATTATAGATGAAAGTGCTCTTATAGTTTTTTGTTCCTTCGTTAAAGGTTTTAGAGATTCGCCCCGTAATTGACTGGGATAAAGGTAAAGCAGTTGAGTTTCTTCTTGAATCCTTAGGTAAGTATGCATCAGATCATCCATAGCATTTGTAATTAGTGATTGGTGAGAGGTAATGGAATGATCACTTGGACATAAATACTCGCTGTTGCAGGCTTTAGCAATGATCAAGATGTGCTCCCTATATATATTGGAGATGACAGGACTGATGAAGATGCTTTCAAGGTAAAGAATCAGCTCCTGTAAAAATAATCGTGTTTCTAACTTCCACTGGAATTTAAGTGGTGCTAACTTAAGAAAACAATTTGATCGGAACACTATGTTAGGTGCTGAGGAAAGGAAATCGTGGTTATGGAATTCTTGTGTCAAGCATTCCAAAAGAAAGCGATGCCTTCTTCTCTCTGAGGGATACTTCTGAGGTGATATATATATATATATAATATATATACATACAGGATTCGTCTGTCTTTGTCTCATTTTGCTTGCTTGCTTCATCCTAGAATCCAAAATGAAACGAGACCACATTGTCGTGCAGGTTCAAGATTTCCTTGAGGCACTAGTGAGAATGGTGCGGAATGCTAAGGCAGTTCAGAAGGGAGCAAAGGCACCTGCGTAGATACAACGATACAGATTAACTATTCGCTAGGAGTTTATAGTCGGAATGAATGTTAGGCCGCTTATATAGTTTTCTTTCTTAAGTTATTACAGTACTAGTATGTAATTTCTTGTTTGTGATTCTCCATGTTTTGGTTAAAGGATTTTGTCTGCTGTGAACGGTTTGCTGTAAGCTCTTTCAAGATTTGAATAAATTTAAGCATCCTCCAATTGGCATGCTTTTACTTTATCTAGTGTTTTTTCTTTTCTTTATGAATGAAATATTAAGTGCCTTCTATGTTGTAGTTGGGTTTTGATTTTAGGAGGCCCAACACAGAGTTTGGACTTAACCCAACTGAAGATAGATTTGGCCATTTGGGCTAGGCTTGTAGCGACTGGGTCCAAACACCACAAACAAAATTGAGCTCTTGAGAATTTCGAGATTGTTTCCCATGTGGTATGCCGTATGCTTATGATAAAATGACCACTTAGTTTAACTGGGGTTTGGGTCAGGCTTTACCTTAGTCATGTAGCGTAACCTTAGTTTTGCAGTGAACTGATTGAACTAAGGGTTTGAACTATCTGATTTGATCAACTTTGAGGATTCAGATCCAGTACAACATTCAAACTTCTACGCTGGTGTTATGTATTGATATTGTTTGAAGATGTCGGTGAATACTTTTCGATAAAATGGATTAACAACAAAAACGTACATACATGTACACTTTGTTCATTTGACACAATTCTTAAATGGATTGGTACCTTTTAGGTGATAAATTTGTAATTTAGGCAAATCCGCCCTGCTGATCTATCAACATGGCTGCACCATTACTTTTACTCCTTGTGCCAGAGTTGAAGAGGGCATCATGGTCCTAGTGCCAGAGTCTTGTGGATGCTTTGTAGTGTTTAAGATTTTAGTTTCTAGTCACAATGTTACCGGAGCTAGACTATTTCTCTAACCGTCGATAACTTATAAGTTTGTGATTTTTTTGAGTATGCATCTCGCATGATGTACCATTTTATGAGCTTTTAATGAATTTAACGTATCCGAAAAAAATGTAAACTGTTGTCATTTAAGAGTAGTTCGAGTTAAAAATGACAATGATTAAACGAAAAAAATTAACACGAGAAGATGAAATCGGAACGGAAGAAGTATATCCCAATTTCCGATGTAAATGAAGTATGGATTAAGCAAAAATGAAATGCAACCTAAACCTATTATATATAATAAAAAGTACTACTAAGAAGAATTAATTACAGGTTATTATATGGAGTTGACAGAGAGTGTGAGCCGGAAGAGTATCAGAGAGGGGGTGGATAACATGGGTGGTGATAAATGATGAATAAATATGGATGATTGAGTGTGGATAAAAGGAAGAAGAAATTACGCGTGGATCGAGTGATACTTGTCTGTCCCTAGCTATGAACTGGCCATTGGCTGTCACACCCACTCTCCACGCTCCAATGCTCAAGTGCAACCAAATATAATAATCAAATTTAGTTGAAATTCAAGACCGATAAGTTTAACGGGTTAGTTCTTAAATTTTTATATTCGATATTGAAATGTAATTTGTATATGTCTAGTACTATATTTTAATTTTAAAAATTATTCATTCGTTTCTTATCAATTATTCAGCTTAACTTTTTCAAGGTCGAAAAATTAAAGTTTGATTTAGAGTTAAACTCGAATCGATAACCAAGTGGCTTCCCTTCACTTCTCTGAGGTCTCATATTCCCATGCAACAAAGATGACAGCAACCATTGATTCGCTGGAAATTATATTTCTCCAACTACAGTTGCAATAAAGAAGGTAGCATCACATGCCAATATGGTCAATTTAACACCCAAGACCGACAAAAACCCAACCTTCACCCTTACTCTGTATCTGTCCCTACCATTTTCAATTTTTCATCTCATCTTTTCTTATTAGCTGTGCTAGCTACTGCATAATAGAGCCGTTTGCTTACTACTACTACTACTACTACTACTACTACCTTTTTTCTACTCATATTGCTCTGCTCTCTATCTACTCCAGTATTTCTTTCTACTTCATACTGTCATACTGATAATGTAATCTCCGCAAAGGCAACATAAAGTTCATTTCTTTTCTTCTTTCACTTGAGGAGTTCCTACACTGTGCTTCTGTTTTGGAGGATATACATTTCTGTAAAAACTAGACTTTCTTACTTACTTACATATGGCTCGTGTTAGCCTTATCTTGCTCTTGTGTGTCCACATTTGCTTCTTGCTCGGATTGTCTGTTGCAGAGGATCCTTATGTCAGCTATGACTTTGTTGTCTCCTACATAACCGCTTCTCCCCTTGGTGTGCCTCAGCAGGTAATTTCTTCTTCTGGGTCATTTTCTGTCACTGGGATTCTCATAGAATTGCAGTTTTAGGAACTATGTTGGATTTTTGGGGATTTCTTGGTTTTTCTTGATACTTGAGCTTTAGATCTGGGAAATGTGTACTTTAGATTTGAGCTGTTTTAGTGCATCTTGTCTAAAGATTTGAGCTTTACTGTAAATGTTACTGAAAGATTTGAACTTTACTGAAAGATTACATCTTTTTCTTGCTGATTGAAACTTTGCATTAATGGATTGTTAAGGGTATTAAGAGTTGGGAATTCTGAGCTGAAGATTGATACATGTTTCAGGTGATTGCTATCAATGGCAAGTTTCCAGGTCCCACTATTAACGTCACTACCAACGACAATCTTAATGTCAATGTGAAGAACAAACTGGATGAGAACTTGTTAATCCATTGGTAAGTCTGTTTTCAATATTAATATGATACTCCCAAGTCCCAAGTCCTTGACAATTGATCTGTGATGGTAATAGTGAAATGGTGGTTAAAGTTTGTGAATATTATGTCAATTAGGTCTGGTATACAACAGAGGAGGAGTTCATGGCAGGATGGGCTTCTCGGCACGAATTGCCCTATCCCCCCAAGATGGAACTGGACTTACCAGTTTCAGGTCAAGGACCAAGTTGGGAGCTTCTATTACTTCCCGTCCCTCAATTTCCAGAAGGCGTCTGGAGGTTTCGGCAGCTTTATTTTGAACAATAGAGCTGTTATTCCTATCCCTTTCGATACCCCTGAGGCGGATATAACAGTTTTGATTGGGGACTGGTATACCCAGAACCACACGGTTAGTGTTTGATTGATTTTGCTTGAGAAAATGTGGTATTCGTTTCCGTGTTAATTGATGATGATGAGTTAATGTTTACGCATTCAGGCTTTGAGAAGAATGCTTAATTCTGGGAGAGACCTTGGAATGCCGGATGGGGTTCTAATTAATGGAAAAGGACCTTATCGGTACAATGATACTCTTGTACCAGGCGGCATTGAACATGAAACCATCACAGTTCACCCAGGTAACAGATGGAAACATGTTGCTAGATGCTTTCTGTAGCCTGTAGTTTTTGGTAAATGGCTAACTCTCTGATGTTCTACAGGAAGAACTTACAGGTTTCGTGTGAGCAATGTGGGTATATCAACTAGTTTGAACTTCAGGATTCAAGGCCATAACTTACTTATGGCAGAAACAGAAGGTTCATATACTGTACAGCAGAATTATACCAACATGGATATTCATGTTGGACAATCATACTCATTCTTGGTTACCATGGATCAAAATGCAAGCAGCGATTACTACATTGTGGCAAGCGCCAGATTTGTAAATGAAACTATATGGCAGCGAGTCACTGGTGTTGGCATCTTGCATTATACAAATTCAAGAGGAAGGGCATCAGGTCCTCTTCCTGATCCTCCACAAGACCAATTCGATAAGACTTTCTCTATGAACCAGGCAAGATCTATAAGGTGATTCCTCCTCTCATAACATATTGTATAAGAGTGTTATTTAACATATCAGGGCCCCAATACATGCAGCAAATACATTCTCATGTACAAAGCAACATATCAATTTCATCCATAAAGTCTACAGTTTATGGCTTTGCGCATAGTTTAGGTCTTGTTAATACTTCTTCCATCAGCAGTGAAGGATCTATTGACCAGATGTTGTCTTAAATTTCTGCAGGTGGAATGTGACTGCCAGTGGTGCTCGCCCAAATCCTCAAGGTTCATTCAGATACGGTTCGATTAATGTGACTGAAGTTTATGTCCTCCAAAATAAGCCACCGGTGACTATCAATGGGAGACGTCGAGCGACACTTAGTGGTGTATCTTTTGTCAATCCTTCCACACCAATCAGGCTTGCAGATCACTACCGAACGAAGGGCGTCTACAAGCTTGACTTCCCCACGAGGCCACTAACAGGCCCACCAAGGATGGACACATCGATCATCAATGGTACTTATAGGGGATTTATGGAAGTGATATTGCAAAACAATGAAACCAAGGTTCTAACCTATCACCTCAGTGGATATGCCTTTTTTGTGGTTGGGTAGGGCTGCATGACCTTCAACTTCCTCATCTATGATTTTAAATTCAATATACTATACATGTTTCCTAATCTTGCAACTCCCCTTGTGAATTTCAGTATGGATTACGGTGAGTGGACAGAAAATAGTAGGGGAACCTACAATAAGTGGGATGGAGTTGCTCGAAGTACAGCTCAGGTATGGAATTCTTGTTTTGTTTTCCTTCCTTTTCATGGCATATACTTGTACAGCCCAGCTTTTATCGTGGAGTTCTATGTTGGTGCTACAAGACACATGTGCATCAATTGAACTTAAATTTCTGATGACATGTATGTTGAGGCTTCTTTCTTGTGTCTGGTTTCTTTTAGAAGATTGTTTCAAGTGAGATAAGATTCCGAAAATGTGATTTCCGCTTTTGGTGCATATTTGTATAGGTTTATCCAGGGGCATGGACAGCAATCTTAATTTCCCTAGACAATGTCGGAGTTTGGAACTTGAGGGCAGAAAATCTGGACTCGTGGTATCTAGGCCAAGAGACATACCTCAGGATTGTGAATCCAGAACCCAATAACAAAACTGAGTTCCCGATGCCTGAGAACGCTCTCTACTGCGGTGCTCTTAGCAGACTTCAGAAGTACACATCTTCTCACCAATCTCACTCATTTTGTAAACTTTCTGTCATCCTTAATCTGATTCACTTTCTTACTTGTAGGCCGCAAGACATCTCTTCTGCCACTACTACCATCACCGGGCAGAGAATATTATTCGTTGTGATGCTGATTATCTCCTCGGTGCTTTCCCTACTCAACTGATGGAAGCAAGTGATATGATCAGTTGTGTTGTTTCCTTCCGGGAGCCTAGTTTTTGGTTGTTGAGGATTGATTGATTGATATTGGTGTTGTTTAAGGTTTGTGTAATTGTATTATTGATTCTAAATTAATTAATTGATCTTAAATTAAGTCCTACCCCAAATTGTAGAAATGCTCCCTCTTCTTCCCATTAAGTTTTAGCTGTAAGGATTATTCTTTCTTCACTATTCTTTTATCACTTTTTAACTTAATGTAATGTTCAAGAAGATTCATAAATTTCTTTCTGGCATATTACATTTATTAGTACACGTTGTTTAATCTTAAATTCAGTCCTGACATTATCGATCTATCTATCTATCTCTCCATCTAGTGTTTTTGGTCCCTGTGGTCCAAAAAATGTGAAGTCAAATTAGTTCAGAGTAGGCATGGTTGGGTTTATGTCTGTGTTGTTGTAGTACCAAATAAGGCTATAATTGTTATTATTATTATTATTATTATGTCTGTTGTGATAACATGATTAGTAGGTCATAAATTATGGCGATATATGCGGCAGACTGAATGGAGTTTGTTGACACTTTATTATGGTATGTCATTTCCATCCAGTAACATTACTAGGGGGGCTCTTTGTTTCCTAATTATATTCGGTATATTTGACTCGATGAATATTAATTTGTTCAAAAATACACTTTAAATATCTTCATTTTAATTTTATTTTAAATACAATTTCATCAAAATTCATTTAAATATCTGTTCAAATACTATACCAATCAGTCCCAAATTAGTCACTCCATTTGTTTCTAACTTTCAACGGTATGTGCAGAAGCACATGTGTTCATTGCTATTGGGGTCCCGGAAATTTCTTTTTAGGCCTTGGTTTTGTAATAATTTGGTACTGTCTACTACTACTACTGTTATAGTATCATTGCCTTTTCTGAAGAAGATAGAATAATGGACCAATAAACTCCTGTATGCACCTCACTTATCTCTATTCATCCACATACTCCCTCTGCTTTCATACATATAAATGAAGTCTTAGGGTAAAAAAAATTAATGGCTCATTGACATGCAACTTAAATGTTCCGATTTAAATATTTAAATAGTGATCGAAATTGTAATGGGATTGTTAAAATTGTGTTTGATATAGAATTGTAATTGGATAAGGTATTATAGTTTGTTATATAGGTAGAAAAAAATATTGCTACTGTAGAGGCATTTCGATCTTCGTCATTTAAATGTCATTACAAATATAAAATCCCCGAGTAACATTCAAACGGTCATTTGGATGCTACTCCACTCAGCCCCTAAAACTTTAATTACAATAATAAAAAAGGGGAAAACTGTAATTTTGGTATTAAAATATATAATTTATGTGTAAATCCAACATTAATTACTCCCTTCTTTTCGAGGAACTTTATACATTTGTTATTTTTATCCATCACTTCATACCTTACTAAAAAAAGTAAGTTACCCCACCACTAACAAATAATAAACAATCTCAATTTTACACATGAATTACAACTTTTATCATTAAAAGTGCACTTTTTTCCACTTCTTTATTTTTTATTATTACTTTAAATTATTTACATAAAATTACACGCCAACTCAAATGTATAAAGTTCTCCGGAATGAAGAGAGTGTTATTTATTCGATACGAAACGTCGTACTATTTTACAGTAGTATAAAATGAGTTAAACTAAAATTTTGTAGGAGATGATTATTAAGGTATAATTAATATTACAAATTGAATGGATTAATACATAATCTATACACTTAAGCACCGAAAAATTACAGGCTGCATCCAAGAATAGAACATGCTAAAATATGCATTTTTTATGAGGGACAAGGCACACCAGATTCCATTCTTGAAAATTGTCGGGTAGCATGCATGTGCAGCTCTTGAAGTGACCAACTTTTGAATGATAGACATTACTTCAATTTGTTTTCTATGAGTCAAGACTCAAGAATAGCAATTTCTAATGAATTAGGATTACAACTTACTAATAGAGTAAGAATCCGATTAAGTTAAAGTTTGAAGATTAAATAGAACTTAATTCGTTATAGATTATTAGAGAGTTCAATTCAGTTCGTATGTGTTGATGGTTTGTTGATCTTTTAGTTAAGTCCTTTATCAATTAGAGCTTCAAGATCATAGTCCGGAGTCATGATGCAATTTTGGGAGAGAGTCCTTCGTAACGTTAAAGGTGTCGTCACTACGTGTGGATTGGATGCTACTTCCCTCAATTGGATTGTGGGTCCGTCACCTAGATGGAAGTCTGTCATAATGATAGGAGGACCGTCACTAGACACCTGAAACAAAGGGAAGGGGTTAGACCCTTTTTGGGCCGGTTTGCCTAAGACAAATCGGGCTTCGAACTTTAACGTCTTTGAGGTTGGGAGAGCGTAGTCGTCTCGGCCTTCAAAGTCTAGAGAGTATATTATCGGGTAGTAGTTGCGTACCTTAATAAAGAGTAATTTACCTCTATTTATAGTAGAATTATGTCGGAGCTTTGGTACTGACACGTTGAACTTTTATCGGCTTGGCCTGGTGGGATGATACTACATAGAGTCGGAAGGTAGTGGCGCGTGGTTGACAACATGATGACAGTGACATGTTCACGCTCGGTAAGGGGCCGTGATGGAGGTATCACCACGACGGCCTCACCACAAACTTTAGTCTTCATCATCGTTCTTGCTTAAGGCCTGTACCATTGTGGCGGCCTCGTAGTACCGAGTGACGGCTCCGAAGCGGTAGTGGCGGCCTGCTTGTCTTCTTGGTAATTCGTTGGCACTTTAGGATGTCTTTGGAAGGATGTACTATATTGTGTGTATCACTTACTTCCTCACTCATGGATAAGTTTATATATTAAAAATACCATATAAATTTAAATAAAATATTAAAATAACGATAAATTATTAAAAGATGCACATTTAGTAATAAAGTGTGTAATTCGTATATAAAAAGTGTAAGATTTGTCAAGGCCCGTAACTTGATTCTTTGGATTGCTATCATTGTGTTTGGTATTTATCATTCTAATATTTCTAAACTCTAGTCACAAATCTTGATACATAGTATATTCATCTACTTTAAGGAATCGAATCCGTAACTTCTTAGGCATGGAGTATCTCAGCTTGAGGTGAGTTTTGAAATTGAAGAATAGTATTGGATATGATCTTTGAGTATTATGTTTGGTATTAAATTGTGACATTTATAAGAATATGTGAGATTTGATGTATTGAGTTTTTGAGTTGATAAATAATAACTCAGCTTGAGTAGTTCACGTAAGAGTGGAGAAAAACAAACCCAACAAATTGACAACACTTGCATTGAGAACCAACCATGTGGCGTATCAGAACCTCTGACTCATATCCAATTGGAGTTTGAATTTGAACGAAAATAATTTTCGTCTCATATTAAATTTTCATTCGAAGTCCCTCTCTAAAGAGGTCTGAATCGATAACGTGTGCAAATAGTATTGAAGTCTTAATTAATATAAATGATTAGATCCAACACCTCTTTATCATTTAAATGAGATAGAATTCCATTAGTAACGTCCCCATTTACAACCATAATCTACAAACCATTTGCTTTTGACAAAATTTACAAAGAAAGGCGTATATATTACTTATGTTGATGAATAGATGATTAAACAAGAAAATATACTTGGGGTTTTTTATAATGAAATTGTACATATTTTCATATTTCATTTGTTTTCTTCCCAATTTTAATTTTTTATATTTTAAATAAAAAATTTATTTCATACTTTATATATATATTTTCACTTTTATTACTATTTTTTTATAATTTATTCAATTTTTTCTTAATATTTATTTCTACCTTTGTGAAAAGGTAAATTTGAAACAGAGTACATATTAAGGTGGTGCGACGTGTGCGTCTATGCCTGTCAATAATAATATCCAAACACAATCCATAAACTTTGTGCCATTTGGATTAGTTCGTAACGTCATCTTCTTCCTCCTAAAACTCCAAACAAATCATAAAGTTTGCAGAACAAACGCATAAATTATACCAGGAGGTGCTTGCTTCAACATGGCTCTGAGTTCAGTCTCTTCCTCCTTACTACCCCTCAAAACCATCAATACCTCCTCTTCTTTCTCAGACAGACCCCTTCTCCATCTTTCCCCCAAACCCTTCTCTGTAACTTGCAAATCGAGCAATCAAAGTAGCAGCAACCATGTGGCAAGTGAGATTTTCATGTCTTTTTAACTACCCTTTTCGTTATTTTGGTCAAAGATTACATTTTTACTGACATTGGCCCTTTTGATAGATAGAGCAGAGCCGAGCAAGTGGAGAAAGATTGTTTCCACTACATTGGCAGCTGCATTGATTGCCTTTTCCAGTGACATGTCTTCTCTTGCTGAGCTCAATAAGTTTGAGGCTGATACTCGTGGGGAATTTGGGATTGGATCCGCTGCTCAATTTGGTTCTGCTGATCTCAAGTATGCAATCAGTTTCATTCTTGCAATTCTTTAAGCATGTAAAAGTTCATTCAATTTTAGTGGTAAAAATTGTTCCTTTTGTTGCAGGAAAACAGTTCATTTGAATGAAAATTTCAGGTAACAATCCCTTAATTAGACTTACCTTGAGATAGACATTAGGTTTTTTGGATGGAGGTGTTTGCAAATATGCATTTGGTGCTTCTACTTGAATTTTCATAAGGTGAAATAACTAGTATCCCAAGCGAAATCCATAATCGTCTCCCTGTATGATTTTAGCTGCTTTTGAAAGCCAACACATACAATCACTTACTCTCAGGAGTGGCGTACTCTCGAGTTATGTTTCGAATTTATAACCGTATGCACTGCATTCTAAACAATTGCATCTACGTAGGAATTCAAATATGTATGTTCACTATAAGTATCCAGTAAGTTGATGTATTTGAGTGGAAGTGTACCAAGTTTTGGTGATGTAGGCTAACTACTCTTATCCTAGACTAATGCAATTTTGAAGAAAGCAGAGCCAAGTTGTTCCTTCTGTGCAAAACTACATAGTATACTGACTAGCTAAGAATTGATTAATTTCAAATAAAGCCAAATTTCCACCATGTAGTATTCATACATTCTGACTTGAAATGATTGCTGATACAGAAGAGCCAATTTCACTTCAGCTGATATGAGGGAATCGGATTTCAGTGGTTCAACTTTCAACGGTGCATATATGGAGAAAGCAGTTGCATATAAAGCTAACTTCACAGGTACTTCTACCATTTCTCTAATACCAGAACGTAAGATATCCTGCAAATTACTCACATATTATCAGGTACTTCTTTTTCTGTAACAAATTTTATACATTGTCCTCTAACTATACATACGCAAAAGTGATGTAAATTGCCCCG
Source organism: Plantago elongata (assembly GCA_036897095.1). Taxonomy (NCBI): domain Eukaryota; kingdom Viridiplantae; phylum Streptophyta; class Magnoliopsida; order Lamiales; family Plantaginaceae; genus Plantago; species Plantago elongata. The sequence goes on from JAYMSP010003462.1 coordinate 16,758, forward strand.
ATTATCCTATTGCATGGTGTATGGACCATCTTTGTCAGATTGTTCATTTTCATGACATGTTTCTATTGTATTTTTGTGCTGCAATTAGATTTACATCACTTCATCTGTAAACATGTGATAAACCTTATATATTTGTGGTTGAAAGATAGTTTAATTGTGCTAGTGTTGCCCATCTTGATTGCACTCGTATCATCAATTTCAGATTCATCCTGAGCTTTGCCTAACCTGTTTCCTCAAGTCCTACTTCAGACTAAGCCTCAAAAATCTTTCTGGTCTCTTGATATTGACCACAATTTTGTCCTGAGGGGATGCATCTTAGATGATGAATCTATCCATCTTTTTCTGCAGTAGATTATGTGTCTCAGTATATCATTTGCAGTGATCCGCCTAATTCTGTAGCTGGGTAGGAGATGTGTTCCTATCCAATTATCGGGGTAGTTCTTCGTTCCTGAATTATGAATAATCATATTGTTCCCTGTTAAGGCAATCATGAGTTCCACAATCTATGATCCAATTTAATTAATTAATTATGTAATTTAAGACCATCCTATGTAATTTGCCTTATGAAGCTGGATTTCCAGTTTTAGGGACTTCGATAACTTTCATCTGACTTGTTTCTTTCTAAAACATGACAATTTGTCTATGCACGATTCTTTTCAGGTGCAGATTTGAGTGACACACTAATGGACCGCATGGTAAACCTACAAAAACCTAGCCTCTTTCAACTTTTAATTTGTAATTTCTTATCAAAGTAGTTAATTTCTTGTCACCCAAAAAACCATCTTTTTGTGAGAATGCAGAAAAACTACGTAATCTTATTGAATTTTCTCGACTGCTTTTTTCATATTCAGGTTTTGAATGAAGCTAATCTGACAAATGCTGTTCTAGTTAGAACGGTCCTAACACGGAGTGATCTTGGGGGTGCTATAATTGATGGGGCTGATTTCAGCGATGCAGTCTTAGACCTTCTCCAGAAGCAGGTATCCTCTAATAACAATCTTCATTTCACACATGGTGATCAGTTGGGTACTATAGTCTTATATTGTCTGGATAAACAGAGAAATGAACAAACCATATGTATTGATGTTATTGTTTCCAATTAAGGCACTTTGCAAGTATGCGAGTGGTACGAACCCAACAACTGGAGTTGACACCAGAAAAAGCCTGGGGTGTGGAAATAGTCGGCGCAATGCATATGGTTCACCATCATCCCCTCTGCTCAGTGCTCCTCCACCGAAACTTCTGGACCGTGATGGTTTCTGTGATCCAAGCACTGGTCTATGTGACGCCAAGTGATAACTCAAGGTCTTACTTTTTCAGACTAGTAAATTATGCAAATCTGAAATTGGTACAAGAGCGCAGTTGGAGAAACCATCAGCAATGCGTGATTTCCTGGTTAAAAGAATTGATGGTGATCGTCGGCCAGATAGCTAGCTAAGAGTGGTTGCAAGGCAAGGTAGAGAGTGGTATGGTGTACCAGTGTATGTGTATGTATTATTGAGGACCTATCACGATTGGATCAATGGTGTGAACTATGTATTGATTGTATATATATACTGTCAAATACTGCACAAGTCAAGAGATCATACTATACTTAGCCTTTCGATGTTAAATGAAGTTATTGATAGGCTATTAATTGAATGTATGTATACTTGCCAGTTAATTTATAGTTTTCAGATGTGCTGCTGATGGATGCTAAATATATTCTTTTGAAATCTATCATTTGTGTCTGCAGGAATTGACACCCAACTCAATTCCCAGCCAGCTCAATCATTTTTGGGTTTGGCCGATTATTTCCTGCTTTTTTACTCCATCTCAAACATGCATAATTCATGAATGATTCATCCTATGTAACCTCTAATAGTAACCTATAGTTATGGAATTCCTTAACAAATTCTAATCCTATTTATCTTTGAAGTGTCAAGTGAATTACTAGAAGGTGTTAGTGTTTACTTAAAATTTATATCTAACCAGAGCATAGTATAATGTAAAGTGTAAATCATGATTTCTAGTTATACATGTTGAACTTTAAAAGCAATTGACTTGGAGACCAACATATTGATTGCATATCATACCCTCAAATGGACTTAAAAGTCAAAATAGAAAGCAAAATACTAATATTATTGCATGGAATGAATAAATGCACAAGCACAAGTAGAACCATGAAGATATATAATGGTAACAATCAAGTGAAAATTTGAAAAAATTATGTTAAATGCAGCGAAGAAGGAAAAAAGAAAAATTGCCCTGGACTCTATTTGAAATTTACTTTAAAGATTTGTACAGAACATTTAAGGGCTGATTGACATGGCACTCAAATGACCATTTAGATGAAATTTTGGTGAAATTGTGTTTGGAATGAAATTGAAATGGGGTATTTAAAGTGTATTTTAGGCCAAATTATTGTTCATCGAGCCAAATGAAGCGATTTAAATGTTATGACAATCAGCCCTTCAACAACTTAAAGCATGATGGGGAATGACATATATACATGAAAATATAAGCATCTCATTACACCGTCAAGTTTCACCCTGCCTCACAACAAACATCACTTAAGTATAATTTAATACTTTAAATTTTTATTTTTCATTAAATATAAAAAAACTAAAATATCCATTAAAAAATAAGACTCAATAATAATAAATATAAAATATAAAGATTAATTTTATTATTAAAATTAACAGGTCCCCTTGGCCCGGCCCGGCCTAAGAAATAAAGGTAGCCCGACTTCTACCACCTGACCACAATTTTGTGAGATCTCAATATTAAAAATAAAATAAACAGTTAGTGAGATTCAAACCTATAACCACATAATTACATAACAGAATACTAACCACTTGGAGAATTATCTCACATTGAACATCCATTGCAACAATATAAAAA